>QRFB01010852.1:7864-23113 GCA_008931105.1 Oenanthe javanica
TGTCAACTAATAATTAGGAATTCTATTCCTATTGTAATTTATCTTTCTGTTATTAGTTGATAGGTAGCTCTCTATATAAACACTATGTAACCTAATTGTAAAGGTGTGTAAGTCGAAGCATAATTGTCTGAATGAAATTTTGTGATAGCATAGAGATAGAGAGAGTTGCTGTGATAATCACAGAGAAGCTGCTAGGGTTTGTGTACACCCTAGGAGAGTTTTGCATTTAATCATCAATAATACAAACAGTACTTATTCATATCTTTGTGTTTGATCTTTGTTCTTAATTAATATCGAGTTGGTTTTAAATCAGGCATAAAAGGAACACAAGTATTCAAAGCTCTCTATGGGTTCAAGCAAGCTCCGAGGACATGGTATGACACACTCTCTGTATTTTTACTTGAAAATAGTTTTGTTAGAGGTGTCATAGATAAAACTCTCTTTTACAAACTGCATGAAAAAGATATGATATTTGTCCAAGTTTATGTTGACGATATTATATTTGGTTCTACTAACGAAAACTTTTACAAAATATTTGCTAAGTTAATGCAGAACAGGTATGAAATGATCATGATGGGTGAGCTGTCATTCTTCCTTGGATTGTAAGTAAAGCAAAAGGAAGATGAGATTTTCATTTGCCAATCAAAGTACTTAAGGGATCTTCTGAGAAAATACAGTCTAGAAGATTCTCCACCGGCAAAAACCCCAATGCCAACAGCCACCAAGCTTGACAAAGATGAAACTGGTAAGAAAGTTGACATCACAAGCTACAGAGGTATGATAGGCTCATTATTATATCTAACTGCTAGTAGACCCGATATAATGTTTGCAACAAGCTTATGTGCAAGGTTTCAATCTGACCCTAGAAAATCTCATCTTGTAGCCGTTAAACGAATATTTAGATATCTGAATGGTACACCAAATCTTGGAATATGGTACCCTAAAGATACATGTTTTGACCTAATAGGCTATACAGACTCAGATTATGCAGGGTGCAGGATGGACAGGAAAAGTACTTCTAGAAGCTGTCGGTTTCTAGGAAGACGATTAATCTCTTGGTATAGCAAGAAACAACATTCAGTGTCTACCTCGACAGCCGAAGCAGAATACATTACGGTAGGTAGCTGTTGTGCTCAGATCTTATGGATAAGGAATCAGCTAAATGACTATGGACTTGCGTTGAACNTGGTTGCTAGGAATTAATTTAAGCTCATAAATATTAAATGTTAATATTTAAAGAATTTATGAGACTTAAATTAATAAAATCCTAGGGCTTATGAATTTTTGGAAAATTATCTTAAGATTAAATTAATATTTTTAAAAGATAATTATTTCAATTAGAGCATAAGTACTTTTGGTTAAATTAAGCATTTATAAGCATTTATGTAAATTAATATATTTTTTTTACTAATTATTATTGTACATTAACATAAATGATTATGTTATTAATTAATTAATTAATTTACTAATTAAATTAATTCACGTATGAGTTAATTTAATTCCTAAATTAATTAGAATAGTTAATAATATAAATATTTATTATATGTCTTTAATAATTTATTAATATGTAAATTATTGTCATTTGTCTTAAAGTTTATATAGGATAATTGCTTGTTAATATTTATTCCATATTAATCTATAATAGTTCAGCATGACTTATGTTTTAAAGAATTCGGCATGACTTTTTAATTAAATAGAAAGTCATACCGAGTTCTTGTAAAAATAAGTCATACTGACTATTTATAGTATTTTTATTTTATTTATTTATAACACAGCATGACTTATTTTTAAAGAAAATCGGCATGATTCTTTATTAAATAAAAAGTCATACCGAGTATCTAAATTAAATAAGTCATTCCGATCAAAACTCGGTATGACTTTTAAAGAGTCATACCGACAGATTAGGTCCTTATATCTTTTTTCAGTATGACTTTTTAAAGAGTCATACCGAGTTTTAATTCCTAAATAGTCATACCGAGTTTTAATTCCTAAATAAAGTCATATTGTCCCTTAAAAAAAGTCATACTCAGTTATTATTTGATATATACACGCATATACACACGATTTTCTTGAACAAGAGGTGAATCGATCATTTTTTTCTTTTTCAACTGAATTAGTTGCTTGTTCTTGATTTATCATTTCTTATTACTGATAAAAATTGAACAAATCAAGCTAAACTCTACTCGATTTTCGTTAAAAATCGAAGTGACTGTTCTTGTTCTTGGATAAAAACGAAGCAATTGTGATTTATGTGTTTAGAGGACTGCTGTGTAGTTGATTAACTGATTAAAAACAAATTGGGGATTAATAACAAATTAGGGTTTTTATTTTTTTTTGTGTAATTTTCGTAGTTTGGACTTGTAATTTTATTTTTCTGTTTTATTGCAAGTTGTAATTTAACAATTGTAATAGTAGTAATTAAGATGGCTGGTTACTGTGAAATTATAAAGACCAATTTTGTTGAATTTTTTAATCCGGTGAATTGTTCAGTCGAGAGGTTTCAACCATGGATCGTATTTTTAAACGAACATTCACTTATAAGAACTGCAATTTCATTGGACGTCCCGTTACAAGTGTTAGCACTTAGGGCATTGTACTCAACAGCAAGGAACAGAACTGTTGGAGACAGAGTACAATTCTCATTCACCATAGGAGAACATGAATACATGGTGACTGAAGATGATGTGAATAGGATTCTAGGGTTTCCAGACAGAGATTTTGTTGATCCTCCAACTGTTCCAGAGATACTTGAATTCTTCAATGCTATTCAGTATCAAGGTGAGATCAATCTAGTAAGCCTGACTAAAGCCAAGTTGGTGAGCGAGTGGGACTATTTCTTTCACACACTAGCACAAGTATTTGCACCCACTACAAAGAATAACTTCAACAATATTTCTGCACTGCTTCAGATAATTGGGTATTTTGTGGCCCATAACCGGAGGATTAATTTTGGAAAGTTGATTCTAAAAGAAATTATAAAGATGGGAACTCCAGAAAGCAGGGAACACAATGTGCAAGTCTACTATCCAAGATTCCTAATGCTGTTGATGAATGATCTCTTGATAGATGAGGATAAAGAACTGTTCCAGAATAGTCCTGTAGAAGCATCTCCAACTTCTCATAGACAAATATTCTCAAGGCTCAATAACAATCCAAAGTTTCAAAACGTGTCAGTGGTAAGAACATAGTACATGGGTCAGATCTTAGATCAAATTGTAAATCCTGCACAGGCTCAACCGCATCAGCAAGAGCCAGAGCAATTTCTAGATCAAGTACCAATGAAAGTTGAAACCTCTGCACAGCTTTTACTTGAAGCTGCTCAACATACAGAACATGAGGCAGAGGTACAACAGGTAATAACTCACACTTTATCTTCTAAATTCCTACCTATAAATATAAGTAATACTACTTTAGATTTATCTATGGTGGACTATGATTGTGCTCTTACACTTCAGGACTTCGGTTATGAACCTGACAACACACAGGTTCAATCCCAAGCTGATATAGAGCCCCAAACAGTTTCTCCTTCTTCAACTTCACCGAGTCTTATCAGAAAAAAGAAGAAACCTATTAGGAAAGTAAGAGGTAGAATTGTTTCTGTGAGTGAACCCGCAGCTCTGTCTCCACCAACAAAAAGATCGAGAACTGAACCTGAGACAACTGCAGACCCGTTCTTATCCTCTCAGTGGGATATGGAATTTGAAAAGGCAATTCAACAGTCACTGGACTCATTCGATCAAACGGGCGATTCTATTGAAATTCGTCGTCCGACCGCGGCATCTTGTGAAGAGTCACGCACACTGCTAGCGCTCACACTAGCAGGACCTCCACTTGAAGAAACACAATCAGATGAGGGCACATCTAGAAATGAAGAAAATGTTTTTAAAACAAACTGGTCAGATGCCACATTTACAGTGGACAAAGACTTTTTTGATGCAGTGCAACATCAGATACCTTGAGAGGTATTAAGGGGCACCACAGACTCTAACGAGCCACTCACTACATTGTCTAAGGTAGTGACCCCCTGGATTTCTTACATCCAGGTTCCTCAAAGGAAGTTCTCGAATCCACTAGTGGATTTGAGAGGCAACCACTCCTTAGAGGGAGTTGGGACTCCATTCACGGAGTAGCTACGTCGGTAGCGGAGCCAATGCAAGATAATCTTGTTAAGGACGCGCCTTCACAGGCATCAGAAGAGCATTTTGACTCTTCAAAAACTATTGTTTTATATACAGGTACAACATCTGGATCTGAAAAGGAGCTAAACACTAGTGATGTGAGGCAAACACAGAATGAAACACATGGACATAGTGATAGTGAGTTAAACAGGAGTGCAAGTGAGATGAGTGCACACACACACAGTGAACTGCTATCTAAAATGGAAGCTCTCCGTAAGGAAATGCAGATTGTCCAAGCTGAGTTGGTAAAGGTTAAAGAACAAGCAGAAGAAAGTCTACATCTGCCTCTGTAACTCAACAGCTGACAATAGTGCGAAAAAATGTTGATGATGTCAAATCCTCCATACTTTTAAAAAAACAAGATATCCAGAATGTTCAGAGTCTCATTGCTGAGGACATGAAAGGGGTGACCAAATTACATGAAAGAATTGATGAAGGTGAGCAAAGCTTGACCTTAATAATTATTGAGAATGAAAGGATATCAACACAACGATTCAGCAAACTGGATGATGGAATGACACATTTGAATGAAGGCATGAAGCAAGTCTATCTGACTATGCAAAAACTGATGACATCTTTTGAAGCCTCAAAATCTTAAGAGGATCCCTCAACTAAGGGGGAGAAAATAAAGGAGAAAGTAGCTGGAGATGAAGGGGCTACTACTCAAGACAAAGGGAAAGCTAAGCTGTATTCTGAAGAACAATTTCAATCATATGATCCAGAACCAGAAAAACAGTATTATGCTCAAGAGCAATTCATTGATGACAGTGCTCATGATGAATCATACATTCCTGACTACTGCAGAGCTGATGAAGAGACTGCATTTGATGAAGAATTTTTATTTCCAAAAGAAAAAGAAGTTGATCCAGCCTATGAAGAGGCAATGAAGAAACTAAAAGAAGACATCAAGGCAAGTCATGCAAAGACTGAGAAACTGAAAGCTCTAGTCGTGGAAAGAACAAAGGCTGAAAAAGAAGCAAGCCTAGAAAAGCAGAATCTCTGGGCTATTGCAGTCAGAGAAAAGAAGAGACATGTACAGCTCAAGATTGGAAAGAAATGGGACACTGCAAGATAAATAATGGAAAAACAACAGAAGGGTCCATTTGAAGACAAGCATATGAAATCAATAATTGAGCATCTAGAAAAGTCAAATGACAACATTGACAACTTCATGAAAGCTCTGAAAGATGAAGTGGACTATATCACTATCCTAGTGGATCACATTCTTGAAGATTGGCAGATTTTAGCCTACCCTCACAGGAATGGTACATTTAGAATATCCTTGGATTTTTTCAGGCAAAGAAGCTTATTAGTGATATGGACGTTATTGAACAAAGTAAAGAGAAGCTCAAAGGAAAATGAAAATCTCAGGGATAGACTTAGAGTCTTTGCAACAGCTGTTAGTCCTCAGATCTTATTTGATCCTCACGAGGTAAGATTTTTCTCAAACAAGTTGTATTAAATCATGCAGTTAAATGAGGAGTCATTAAAGGGATACATAGTTAAGTACATGATTCAAGTTGAAAGGATGCTAAGGTCAAAAGGATTCAGATCCCAAGCTCAGTTGGATAATGCACAAAAGATCAGAAACTACTGTGTATCAAAGAAAATTCCTTCGTACATCAGGCAAATGTCAAAGATAGATTCAACTCAGCCATATGATGTAGAAGAAGAGATAGTAGATCCTGTTGAGCAGGAAGTATTGTGGCAGTTAGCAAGAGCTGAACAAAGGAGGTTGTATGGAGAATCCACTACAACAGATCAATCAGTATCTGAAGAAGTACCGAGGATACCAGTTCATAAAGGTTCAATCCTAGAAGAAGGTGAAGTTGATACATCTGAAGACTGAAGACATAGATAGAACAAGATAGAAACTTTGTAATATTTGTTCAGTGCTAGAGGAACATCTATCTTGTATTTATCTTTTATGTATGAATCTGGAAAATTGTTAAATATAAAACCAGAACTTTTGTTTATTATTTACAGTCATTAAATGTCGTACTACTTTCTTAGTTGTTAGTTGAGTTATCCTCTAGGAATTTGTGTGTTAAATGTTTAACAACAAATAGGGGGAGATTGAAAGGCATATGACTAGGCCTATTTGTAATAATTGGATGATAACTCAACTCTAGCTAATAAAGAGAAGTAAATAATAAACACCAAACAGGAATAAAGATAAAGATAATCAACTAATCACAAAGGATCTAAGTATCAGAAGTATTTTATGGGATTACTACTCAACACTGGAAGAAGTTCATTAATATGTTCAAGCGTCAGTGAAAAATAAAGTGGTAGTACTTCTAAAGAATACAGAAGATATAAAAGATTTCAAGTGGTTACTACAGAAAGATTCCAGAAGAAGAGGAAAGACAATAAAGCATAAGAATGACTGAAGGCCACATCTTATATGTTATAGATGGAGAATAATTATTATAGTATGACACAAATGAACCAGACAGTACATTTGTGTGTCAACTANCATAAGAATGACTGAAGGCCACATCTTATATGTTATAGATGGAGAATAATTATTATAGTATGACACAAATGAACCAGACAGCACATTTGTGTGTCAACTAAATTAATAATTATTCAACATCGAGCTAAAGTGGTTGTTGGTCCTTGATATTGTAGAAGGGGGGTTGAATACAATATCTAAAATTACTCGCGAATTCGGATTAATAATATAAAGCTAATTTTAATCCTGAAATATTAATTTAGGTGAAATACTGTTCAAGTAGAATATTTGATTTTAACTTGAAAAGTATTATAGAATTAATATAGTGAATAGTGTTTATATCTGATAAATTGTCTAGAATGATTTTGACATGAATTGTTCAGATTTAACAATTTATATTCCAAACTAAGCACAGAAATCTGTGAATATTACAATGCATACAAATTTCTGAATTTGATTGTTTAAATGACACTGAAATATGAAGCCAACACCTCATATTTATAGAGGTTGTAAAGCTTGTATGACTCTTTCATTATGACTCTTGAAAGACAAGAAATAACCCTTGTATGACTCTTGAAAAGGCTGGGCATGACTTATTTTTGTCGGTATGACTCTTCAAAATTCGGTATGACTTATCTTAAATTCATATTCGAATTTTCTAATAAAATAAATCAGCATGACTTATTTTAATAATCAAAATATCGGTATGACTTATCTAATCAACAAGTCGGTATGACTTATTCATAAATAAGTCGATATGACTTATTTTTAAGTCAAAACTCGGTATGACTTATTATTATAAGTCATAATTCAGTATAACTTATATTATAAGTCATGTTAATTCATTTTCTTTTGTAATAAATTAATTCTACTTAATTTAATTAGTTAATTTATTAATTAAATTAAATTCAACTTGAATTAATTTAATTAGATAAATTAAATAATAAATTAACTATTGTTAGTAGAATTAAAATACTATTTTTATCACCCTTGAAGTCTTCCCGTCTTTGCTTCATCTTCAATCGTAAAACAACTTGAGTTAACTGAAGAATAAATATTATTATTGTTGACACACAAATGTACTGTCTGGTTCATTTGTGTCATACTAATAAATATTCTTCAATTATTAACTTTTTAAGCTGTGGCCTTCTGTCCTTTCTTAGCTTTACTGTCTATCCTCTTTTTCTGGAATCTTTGCGTAGTAGGCACTTTGAAATCTTCTGAATCTTCTGAATTCTTATGAACTACTACTATTTATNTCTTAAAATCTTCCCGTCTTTGCTTTGTCTTCAGTCATAAAACCACTTGAGCTAACTGAAGAATAAATATTATTATTGTTGACACACAAATGTACTGTCTGGTTCATTAGTGTCATACTAATAAATATTCTTCAATTATTAACTTTTTAAGATGTGGCCTTCTGTCCTTTCTTAGCTTTACTGTATATTCTCTTTTTCTGGAATCTTTGCGTAGTAGGCACTTTGAAATCTTCTGAATCTTCTGAATTCTTATGAACTACTACTATTTATTCTTCACTGACGCTTGAACATATTAATGAACTTCTTTAGTGTTAAGTAGCAGGTTCAACTGAGTACTTCTGATTCTTTTGATTCTCTGTGAGTTGACTGTCTTCGTCTTGATTCCTGTTTGATATTTATTATTTACCACTATTTCTAGATTGAGTTGAGTTGTCATCTAATTATTACAAATAGGCCTAGTCATATGCCTTTCAATCTCCCCCTATTTGTTGTTAAACATTTAACACACAAATTCCTAGAGGATAACTCAACTAACAACTAAGAAAGTAGTACGACATTTAATGACTGTAAATAATAAACAAAAGTTCTGGTTTTATATTTAACAATTTTCCAGATTCATACATAAAAGATAAGTACAAGATAGTTGTTCCTCTAGCACTGAACAAAAATAACATTGATTCTATCTTGACCTATCCAGGACTTCAGTCTTCTGCAGTATCAACTTCACCTTCTTCTAAATTTGAACTTCTGTGCACAGGTGTCCTTGGTACCTCTTCAACTTCAGCCGGAGTTGCGGTGGACTCTCCATACAATCTTCTCTGTTTAGCCTTTGCTAGCTGAAACATGACTTCCTCTTCAATAGGATCTACAGCTTCTTTTTGTACATCATAAGGCTGTGTAGAATCTATCTTTTGCATTTGCCTGATGTATGATTTAATGTTTCTGGATAAACAGTAGTTCCTTATTTTCTGTGCAGCATCTAGCTTGGCTTGTGATCTGAATCCTTTTGATCTCAATATCATTTCAACTTGGATCATATACCTCACCGTGTAGCCCTTTAATGACTCCTCATCTAGCTTCATGGTTTGATACAACTTGTTTGAGAAAAATCTCACTTCATGAGGATCATATAAGATCTGATGACTAGCAGCTGTTGCTATTTCTCTGAGTCTGTCCCTGAGTAGTTCATTTTCTTCTGAGCTTCTCTTTACTTTGTTTAACAGAACCCATATCACTGATAGTGATCTCTTTCGGAAGAATTCCAAAGATACTCTGAATGTTCCATTCCGGTGAGTGTAGACTAGTATTTGCCAGTCTTCAAGAATGTGATCCACTAGAACAGTGATATAATCAACTTCTTCTTTCAATGCCTTCATGAAGTTATCCAGATTATCATTTGAATCTTCAAGACTTTTGATAACTGAAAGCATTTGTCTATCTTCAAACGGTCCTTGCTGAGACTTGTCTAGTATTTTCCTTGCTGCATCCCATCTGTCCCCTATCTTCATCTCAATATCTTGCTTTTTCTTCTTTACTGCTAAGGCCCAAAGCTTCTGTTTTTCTAAGCTTGCCTCTCTTTCAGCTTGGGTTCTTTCCTTGACGAGAGATTTTAAATTTATAGTTTTGGCATGGCTTGCCTTGATGTCTTCTTTTAGCTTCCTTATTGCCTCTTCATAGACAGGATCATGCTCTTTTTCTTTTGGAAATAGAAATTCATCATCAAAGACAGCTTCGTCTTCAGCTCTGCAGTAGTCAGGATTGAAACCTTGATTTTCAATACTTACCTCATCAATGAGTTGCTCTTGTTGATAATATTGTTCCTCTAGAATATACGTCTGAAATTGATCTTCCTCAGAGTACAGTTTTTCTTTTCCTTTGCTAGTGGCCCCTTCTTCTTCAACTACAGGTTTTGAAGCATCTATAGATTTACTGAGATTTGCAATGGCCAAGNATCTACAGGTTTTAAAGCATCTAAAGATTTACTGAGATTTGCAATGGCCAAGAAGACCTGCTTCATACCTTCATTGAGATGTTCCATTCCAACATCTAACTTGCTTAATCTTGCTGATGAGATTTCTTCATTTATACGAATTCTTTCGGTTAAATTTCTTTCCACTTCATCAATTCTTTCATTTAAATTGGAAATCTCTTTCATGTCATCAGCAATCAACTTCTGAACATTCTGGATGTTTTGTGTTTTGATTATTACATTTGTTTTGACATTATCAACATCCTTTCTTATGATTGACAGCTGTCCAGTTACAGAGGCAGACTTGATTTCTTCTTGTTCTTTTCCTTTGTTTATTTCAGTTTGAACAATCTGCATCTGTTTCTGGAAAGCTTCCATTTTTAACATGAGTTCACTGTGTGTGTGCACTCACCTCGCTTGCACTCTTGTTTGGACTATCACTACGTGCATGTGTATCGCTCAGTGTTTGCCTCACATCACTCGTGTTTAGCTCCCTGTCTTCTCCATTTCCTGATGTTGTACCTATATACACCACTAAAGTAGTTAAAGAGTCGAAATACTCTTCTGAAGCCTATGAAGGCATGTCCTCAACAAGTTTTACTTGAAGTGGCTCTGCTACTGACGTAGCTGCTCCGTGAATGGAGCCCCATCTCCCTCTAAAGAGTGGTTGCCTCTCAAACCCACTAGTGGATTCGAGACTTTCTCGTAAGAGAACTGGATGAAAGAAATCCAGCGGGGTCACCACCTTAGACAATGTATTGAGTAGCTCTTGAGAGTCTGTGATGCCCCATAGTACCTATGAGGGTAACTGATGCTGCACTGCATCTAAAATGTCGTGGTCCACAACATAGGTGGCATCCGACGAGTTTTTATCAAAAACATTTTCTTCAACAAATGTGCCTTCATGTGATTGTGTTTCTGCAAGTGGAGGTCCTTCTAGTGTGAGAGCTAGCAGTGTGCGAGAATCTGAATCTGAATCAGATGTCGTGGTTGTTCGGCGAATAGAATCACCCGTTTGATCGAATGTATCAAGAGATCCTTGGATAGCCATTTCAAAATCCATATCCCACTGAGAGGAAAATGATAAGTCTGCAGTTGTCTCGGGTTCTGATCTCGATCTTTTTGTAGGTGGAGACAGAGCTGCGGGTTCACTTGCATTTACACTTCTCCCCCTAACTTTTCTAACAAGTTTCTTCCTTTTTCGAATATGACTGATTGAGGAAGGTGAAGGAGAAACTGTTTGGGGCTCTAACTCAACATGGGTTTGAACCTGTGTGTTTTCAGGTTCATGGCCAAGGTCCTGAAGTGTAAAACCACAATCATAGTCCGCCACAGATAAATCTAAAAGTGCAGTTGCTATATTTATAGGTAGGAAATTAGAAGTTAGGGTTTGAGATATTACCTGATATTCCTGAGCTTCTTGTTCTGCATGTTGTGCAGCTTCAAGTAGTAGTTGCACTGTATGATCAGTTTCCATTGGCACTTCCTCTTGTTCTTGTTCTGGTACTTACTGAGCCTGTTCTGGGTTGGCAATTTGATCCAAGATTTGACCCATGTAGTTTGGTTTCACCACTGGCATACCTTCAAATCTGGGATTGTTGTTGAGCCTTGAAAATATTTGTCTCTGAGAAGTTAGAGATACTTCTACCGGACTATTCTGAAACAGCTCTTTATCTTCATCCAACAACAGATCATTCATGAATAGCATCAGGAACCTCGGATAATAGACTTGCACATTTAGTTCCCTGCTTTTTGGCGTTCTCATCTTCCTTATAATTTCTCTCAGAATTAACTTCCCAAAATTAATTCTCCGGTTATGGGTCACAGAATACCCAATAATTTGAAGTAGAGAAGAAATATTATTGAAGTTTTTCTTTGTAGTGGGAGCAAACACTTGAGCTAGTGTGTGAAAGAAGTAGTCCCACTCACGTACCAATTTGGCTTTTGTTAGCCTCACCAAATTAATTTCACCCTGATACTGAATGGCATTGAAAAATTCAAGTATCTCTGGAATAGTTGGAGGATCAACAAAATCTCTGTCTGGGAACCCTAGAATCCTGTTCACATCATCTTCAGTCACCATGTATTCACGTTCTCCAACGGTGAAAGAAAATTGTACTCTGTCTCCGACAGTTCTGTTCCTTGCTGTTGAGTACAATGCCCTAAGTGCTAACACTTGTAATGGGGTGTCCAGAGAGATAGCTGTTCTAATTAGCGAGTGCTCATTTAAAAATATGATCCATGGCCAAAACCTCTTAACTGGGCAGTTCACTGGATTAAAAAATCCAATAAAATTGGTTTTGATAATTTCGCATTAACCAGCCATTTTTCAATAATTTTTAATAACCTTAATTAATTAATCCACTTAATTAATTTTACCAATTATCACCAAACACACCACTAAATTCGAAAATCACCCAAACTATTTGAAACCTTAATTACAAGAATACAACCCAATAAGATTTCCACCAATTAACGTCTCCACAATCAGTCCTTAATGACACTAACTCAGCAACAATCGGTTCTATAATTACTCACAACCCAGTCAACTCGGTTCGATTTTAAAAAAAAAAAAATCGGACAGCACCTCGTTTAAATCAGTCGAAATTAACCAAACTAGCAAGTGAAATCATTTGTACACACGCGAAGCAACTGATAGCAGTTGCATAAGAGTAGAAATTTAAAGATTTTACAGAAGTTTATAAGGTTTGATTGTGTGTGTGTGTATCGTGTGTATAATGGTTAAACTGAATATGACTTGAGAAAAACAATAATTGTCGGTATGACTTATGTTAACATAAGTCGGTATGACTTATGTTAAATTGATTTGTCGGTATGACTTATATAACAATCACTCGGTATGACTTGTTAATAAGTCATGCCGAGAGATTTGTTTAAAGAGTCATGCCGATAAAAATCAATAACATAAAATAAAATAAAAATAATAAAAATAAATATACAAGCAATAATTTACAAACAACTAAATTATTAAGGACATATAATAATTATTTATATTATCAATTGTTCTAATTAATTTAGGAATTAAATTAACTTAATACGTGAATTAATTTAATTAATTAATTAATTAATAACATAATTATTATTAATGTACAATAATAATTAGAAAAACAAATAAATAAATACATAAAAAGCTTAATTTAAATTAAAAATACTTATGTTATAATGGATATAATTATCTATTAAGAATATTAATTTAATCTTGAGATAATTTTCCAAAAATTCATAAGCCTTAGGACTTTATTAATTCAGGTCTCATAAATTCTTTAAATATTAACATTTAATATTTATGAGCTTAAATTAATTCCTAGCAACAAAAAAAATTAGCCATTATTTAACGTCCCTAGTTCACTAACCAATTTAGAGAAAGTGGATTCATCAAGTGGTTTCGTGAAGATGTCGACTATTTGATCTTCTGTGGGTACAAAATGTAACACCACAGTTCCGTTCATGACATGTTCTCGGATAAAGTGATACCTGATGTCAATGTGCTTAGTTCTTGAGTGTTGTACAGGATTGTTGGAGATGGCTATTGCACTTGTGTTGTCGCAGAATATTGGAATTTTGTTCAACGCAAGTCCATAGTCATTCAGTTGATTCCTTATCCACAAGATCTGTGCACAACAGCTACCTGCCGCAATGTATTCTGCTTCGGCTGTCGAGGTAGACACTGAGTGTTGTTTCTTGCTATACCAAGAAATCAGACGACGTCCTAGAAACTGACAGCTTCCAGAAGTACTTTTCCTGTCTATCCTACAACCTGCATAATCTGAATCTGTATAGCCGATTAGGTCAAAACCTGTATCTATAGGGTACCAAATTCCAAGATTTGGTGTACCCTTAAGATATCTAAAAATTCTTTTAACAGCTATAAGATGAGATTCTCTAGGGTCAGATTGAAACCTTGCACATAAGCATGTTGCAAACATTATATCGGGTCTACTAGCAGTTAGATATAATAATGAGCCTATCATACCTCTGTAGCTTGTGATGTCAACTTTCTTACCAGTTTCATCTTTGTCAAGCTTCGTGGCTGTTGGCATTGGGGTTTTTGCCGGTGAAGAATCTTCTAGACTGTATTTTCTGAGAAGATCTCTTACGTACTTTGATTGGCAAATGAAAATCCCATCTTCCTTTTGCTTTACTTGTAATCCAAGGAAGAATGACAGCTCACCCATCATGCTCATTTCATACATACTCTGCATTAACTTAGCAAATCTCTTGCACAAGTTTTCATTAGTAGAACCAAATATAATATCGTCAACATACACTTGAACAAATATCATATCTTTTTCATGCAATTTATAAAAGAGAGTTTTATCTATGACACCTCTAACAAAACTATTTTCAAATAAAAATACAGAGAGTGTGTCATACCATGTCCTCAGAGCTTGCTTGAGCCCATAGAGAGCTTTGAATAAGAAGTATACAATATCAGTAAAATCTGGATTTTCAAAGCCAGGGGGTTGTTCCACATATACTTCTTCTTCTAACTCTCCATTTAGAAATGCACTCTTCACATCCATTTGATAAACTTTGAAATTAGAATGAGCTGCGAATGCCAGAAAAATTCTGATTGCTTCAAGTCTTGCAACTGGTGCATAGGTTTCATTATAATCGATTCCCTCTTCTTGGGAGTAACCCCTTAGAAACCAGTCTGGCCTTGTTCCTTGTAATAATGCCATCACCGTCTAACTTGTTCCTGTATACCAATTTTGTACCAATTACAGATCTGTCTTTTGGCCTGGGTACAAGTGTCCATACTTCCTGTCTCTCAAATTGATTGAGTTCTTCTTGTATGGCAAGAACCCAATCTGGATCTGTTAGTGCTTCTTCAATCTTCTTTGTTTCTTCTTGGGATAGAAAAACTAAAAATAGACATTCATTTGAAGTTGCACTTCTGGTTCCGACTCCAACATCTGGATCACCTATAATCAATTCAAATGGATGATCTCTACTTCATACCCTTTCTCTTGGTAAGTTTGATCTAGATGATTCGCCTCTGTATTCATTTTGATGTTGTGTTCTGCCTGTAGATCCATTAACTCCCCCTGAGTTGCTGCCAGGATGACTGTTTGATCCACCACTGGTATTGGTAATATCTCCAGTGTTTTCATTGTTTCCACCACCATTACCTGGATCATTATCATCATTATTGTCATCTCCTGTTGCAACCTCAGGTCCTTCTTCGTCATCAGAATTTGAGTCTAGATAATTATTAAATTTCAATGACTCAGAAGGATCTTCACTTTGGATGCTTGGGTGTTTAGTGTCATCAAAAGTAACATTGACACTTTCCTTTACTTGGTGCTGATCAATTATGTACACCCTATAAGCTCTTCTTGAGTAACCAACAAAAATAGCTTC
>QRFB01010853.1:428-11009 GCA_008931105.1 Oenanthe javanica
AAGTTACAAATCACTGAGGCATGAACAACTTTGTCTTGAACTTCTTTCAATGATTTCTTCTTTGTTTGATCATAGTTAACAAATTGAATTGTATCAATTACCTTGTCTTCATGGTTAACATTGATTTCTTTGTGACTTCATGTTCTTGATTGTCTTCTGGTTAAGTATCTTTTCTTTTAGTTGAGTTACATAAGTTATAGTGTTACAAGTTTAGACACTCTGCCTTTCAACACTGAAGCAAGTTATGTCATAGAAGAAATATGCTTAGTGGTGGTTGATGATAACCCTAGTTACAAGTTGGTGATGTTCATGCATTCAACAGATAATTTATCACAAATGGTAATTGATCACATTTGGTAGATCAAGTTGGAAGCAAAGTAAGTTATGAAAACTTTGAAGTCAGATATTGGAACTCAATTTCATGAATGAAGTTCTAAATGAACTTTGCACTGATAAAGGTCTTTGAAGCTGAAGCAATTAACACAGCATGCTACTTTAATCAACAAAGATCGAGAAAAGACATTATATGAGTTAATGTCTAACTAGAAGCAAACACTGAAGCTCTTTCATGTGTTTGGAGGTAATGTTATAACAATGCTCTATTATTGGTGAGATTATGAAGCTGTATGGATAGTAATCGTGATAATTCAACACTAGAATAAGACAAATAAATAATTCTACGCCGACACAGAAATTAGGAAGAAATGAAGACAAGGCAGATATAGTAAATAAAGACATTAGAAGAAGTTTTGAAGTCTACTACAGGTCATTGAGAGAAGTACATTAATATGTTCATGCCTCAGTGAAGAATAATGGTTGAAGACTTTCAGGGTTTCAAAAGTGTTGAAGATTCAGTATAGAAGTGTCACTAGAAGATTTCAGTGTAAAGGCATTGATTGAAGATAGAAAGTGTTCAAAGCATAGGAATCTAGAAGAATTGAAGATATGGTAAAGAAAAAGGATTAAGAAGGCAGCTGCAGTCTTGGAGTTATACGCACTGAAAGAAGTTCATTTGAATGTTAAAGCGTCAGTGAAGAACATAGAATGAAGTATTCAAGATTGTAGTAGTAATGAAGACGTTGTCTAAGTACCAGAAAAGATTCTAGTGAAAGTATAGTTATTATTAACAGTCAGTGTTTGAAACAATGTAAAAGTCAAGGTTAATCAGCAGAAACAGAATATAAGTCAAAATAATTTAATTCAGTGTTAGTCGTTTGTGAACCAGACCAGTGAACTAAGCATCAACACAATAAGAAGAGAAATAATTTTATTTATCAGAAGAAAATTAATTGATCAAGCCAGAAGAGTGAAAACCAAGTGGTAAATACTTCAAGCATTTCAAGAAATTGTTTAAGGCAAGTATTACTATATTTGGTGGCCCTATGCAAGGGAAACAGAGTGTAGGCGCAACAAAGCACTCATAGATAAGTTTCTAAGTGTTTCATGGCTCCTATACAAGGGACATAGAGTGTAAGAGCAACAAAACACTCATAGATAAGTTTCTAAGTGTTTCGTTGCTCCTATACAAGGGACATAGAGTCTAGATGCAACAANTCGTTGCTCCTATTCAAGGGACACAGAGTCTAGATGCAACAAAACACTCATGGATAAGTTTCTAACTGTTCCGTGGCTCCTATATAAGGGACATAGAGTGTAGGCTCAATAAAAATTTGCCTTAGGAGCAACAAATGAGTTAAAGGCAAAACCAAGAGTTTTGTGGCTCCTCTACAAGGCAACAAAAGTAGAGGCACAACAAAACTCCTATGGGCGCAATAAAATAAGTTAGGAATGCAAACACTAATGATGGTCAGAGAATATAAATCAGAGTTTACACTGTTGATGTCATCAGAATTTTAAGGAGTTGTCGGTTAGAGTTTACTCTATAAGAGAATACTCAATCAGAGTTTACTCTAACAAAGAATGCTCTATCAGATAATAACAACCGACAGAGTTTGTGAAGGAAGCAATTCAAATCAGAGTTTGATTAGGATGGTGAGAAGGAATCTCAATGCAAGTATATTTCCTTATGTAAAGCTATTCTTTTCTTAATCTGATTTGTAATTGAATTGTAAATGTGTCTATTTAAACACAGGAAGAGGTTAATATTATTGTATCTTTTATGTCTTATTTTTCATAACCTAGCAACTCTTGATAACAAACTGTTTCTTGAGAGAGTTTTGTATTCTTTTCAGTATTATCAATACAAATATGTGATTCCTTTACATACTTGTGTTCTTGATCGATTTATTTGTACTATTACATTCAACCCCCCTTCTGTAATAGTTAAAATTTCTGGGCAAATAATTGGTATCAGAGCAGGCAGTTAAATTTAACTGTTAGATCATAAAATCATGTCTAGAAACAAGTATGAGAGCTTAAGAATTCCTATCTTAAAGAAATCTGAGTACCCTACATAGAGGGTGAAGATGTTGATGTTCTTGAAGGCTAGTATCTTCCAACAAAACTGGTTCCTGGAACTATTATAGAAGGAAGACAAGTCCCTGAACACTATACTCTTAAAGACAAGAAGGAGTGGACCAATGAGGAAAAACAAGAAGTCCTCAAAGATGTAAAGGTAAGAAACATATTGCATAACAGTCTTGACTCTGTAATGTCCAACAAGGTAATAGCATGTAAAACAACAATGGAGATCTGGGATGCACTAAATATTCAATTTCAAGGAACCAGGGAAATCAAGAAAAATAGAAGATCTGTGTTAATTCAGGAATATGAATACTTTAAGGCAAAGCAGAATGAATCCCTCACAGATATCTATGACAAATTTTTAACTCTATTAAACAACTTGGATTTGGTGGATAAGGTATATGACAATGAAGATTCAAACATCAAGTTTCTAAGGGTTCTTCCAGAAGAATGGGATCTGCAGACATCTTTGATTAGAGACATTGCTGATTTAGATGAGATGTCATTAGATGAGGTCTATGGAAAATTGAAAACTCATGACTTAGAGTTACAGCAAAGAAGAAATAGGAAGAGTATCAAGGCAAGATCTATTGCCTTAAATGTTGAAGCCAATATTGAAGAACCAAAATAAAAAGTGCATAAGGCCTCAACAAAGAAAGGGAAAGAAGTATTTGTCCAAGAAAGTAGTGAATCAGAGTTTGAAACAAACTCTGATGCAAACTTTGATGACTCCACAGACTCTGATATGATGGAGATGGTTGTTATGATTGTTAAAGGCTTTAAAAAGATGAAGTACAGAAAGTACAAGAAGCAATCAAATTTTCAGAAGAAGCATGGAGAGTCAGACAAGAGACAAAAGTTCAAGAAAAGAGAAGATATAGATGGGAAATCAAAGTCTGTTGACAAGTCAAAGATTAAGTATTACAAGTGTAACAAGATGGGGCACTTTACTACTGAATGCAGAAATAAGGAATCAGGAAAAGCTCTAATCACATCAAAGAAAGATTGGATGGATTCCTCAAACTCTGAAGAAGAAACTAACTATGCACTCATGGCAAACTCTGAAGCTCCTATCTTAAACTCTAAAAAGGTATCATACTCTGTCTTTAATTTTTAAACTGATAATATCTGTGAACTGAAGTCTTTTTTAGATCTTAGCATGTTAGTTTTAAATCACAGACTCTAGAAAATGAGAGATTAAAATCTGAGATACAAACTCTGGCTGCTAGGAATAACATGCTTGAATCTGAAAACTCTGATATGTTAAACATTAAGAAAGACTTTGACAATGCTATTCACATGCAAACACAATTAGAAATTCAAGTTGATTATCTAAAATCTGAAATAGCTAAAGAAAAGGAAACTTTCAGAGTTTGGACAAACTCTGGAAAGAGAGTCCAACAAATGCTGACTAATAAGAATTGGACTTCTACTTTAGGTTATGAATCTGACAAAGATACACACACTAAATGCTGAAACTTATTAGAGCTAGTGATGACAAGAAAACTTCTAGTGAATGCTCTAAAAGCAATAGTGTGCCAGCAAGTAAAAAGGTAAATATAGGGTTACTTTCTCAGAAGCAACTTAAGGAAAAGTTGAAGGCAGTTGCCAATAAGCCTAAAAAGGTGAAAAGAAATAGGAATGACAAAGTAGGAATTATTAAGGAGAATAACTATATGAATATCCATAATGCTCCTAGGAAAACATGTTTTACTTATGGTAATTCAAATCACCTTGCTATTGACTGCAAACAAAAGAAAAAGAAAGAACCTGAAAGACATAGTTTTGAGGATAAAAAACAAACTAGATATAATCACTGTTTTGATTGTGGTAGTATGAGGCATTCTATTTATACATGCAAAGAATATCATAGTTTGTCTTACAGTTTTTATGAACCACAACCTCAAATAAATATTTCTCCAAAACATATTGTCAAGCAAATATATGTGATCAAGTCTGATAAAAGGAGTGTAAACTCTGACAGTACAAACTCTGTGAATGCAAACTCTGTTCATGTAAACTCTGTTAACACAAACTCAGATAAAAGTACTTCTGCTGCAAAAGTTAACATGTTTTCAAAAGAAAGGACCCAAACTAGTTTGGGTCCCCAAACCTACTAATTAAGTTGCATTTACTGATTGCAAGAAACAGGAAATACATCCTAGTGATTGATAGTGGATTTTCTGCACATATGACTGGAAATAAATACCTGCTTTCAGAGTTTGATGAGATGGCTGCCCCATCAGTATCTTATGGAGATGGCGACATAGGAAGAACACTGGGATATGACAATATTATGATTGGAAATGTCATCATTGAAAGTGTAGCTCTGATTGAAGGACTCAAACATAATATGCTCAGTGTGAGTCAAATGATAGACAGAGGTTATTCTATGGAATTTCATAGAACTCATTATGAAGTGAAAAGCAAGAAGAATGGGAAAGTAGTTCTTATTGGTCACAGACATAACAATTTATTTGAAGCTAGCTTTGGAAAGGCATCATCCTTGGAAAGCTGGAATTGGCACAAAAAGATGTCACTTGAATTTTGGAAACATTAATGAATTAGTGAAAAAGGATCTAGTAAGAGGTCTTCCAAAAGCTCAATTTTACCTTGATGGACTCTGTGATTCATGTAAAAAGGCCAAACAAAAGAAGACATCTTTCAAGAGCAAAACTGAAAATTCTATTGATCAACTTTTTCATTTATTCCATCTTGATTTATTTGGTCCTTTCAACATTATGTTCATTGGAAAGAAGAAATATACTCTGGTGATAGTTGATGATTACACTAGATTTACCTGAGTGTACTTTTTGCATAAGAAGGATGAAACTGCAGAGATAATTTTTGATCATATTGCAATGATTGAGAATCGATCAACACATAAGGTAAAGAATCTAAGGAGTGACAATGGAACAAAGTTTAAGAACTCTGCAATGGAGGAATTCTGCTCAATAAAAGGTATTATTCAACAATTCTCAGCACCTAGCGCACCTTAACAAAATGGTGTAGTTGAAAGAAAGAACATAATTCTAATAGAAGCTGCCAAAATAATGCTAGAAGGAGCAAAGCTACCTACTTACTTTTGGGCAGAAGCTGTGAATACTGTATGCATTACTCAGAATTGTTCTTTAATAAACAAACATGGAATGACTCTATATGAATGTTTTAAGGGAAGAAAGCCAAATGTTAAGTACTTTCATATCTTTGGAAGCAAGTGTTTTATTCCCAAAACACATCCTGAAAAATTAACGAAGTTTGAACTTAAAGCAGATGAAGGAATTTTTGTTGGTTATGCAACAACTTCTAAAACCTCTTCAAGGGCATTCAAAGTATTCAACTTAAGGACAAGGACAGTCATGGAATCAATCAATGTTTCTTTTGATGAAGGAAAGATAGTTGGATTACATGATAAGGATGCACAAAAAACTATGAGATTTGAGAATGAACTACAGAAAATAAACTCTGTTGAGCCAAACTCTGATGAGTCAAACACTGTTGAACCAAACTCTGGTGAGGTAAACTCTGATTCATTAAACTTTGATTCAGTAATGATTGAAATAGAAATTGAAGATTATGCACATGTTGAGGGGGAGCAAGATCAATTAAATACTGACATTAGAGATCATTACACAGTTATTGAAATATCAGAGTCTGACCAAACTCTGAACAACCCAAACTCTGAACCCCTAAACTATGATCAATCAAACTTTGAGATCTCAAACTCTGAAACCTCAATCTCTGATATTTCAAACTCTGAGACATCAAACACTAATGGAAGCACATCTTCAGGGGGATGATCAACATTTATAGAAGAATAATTCTATGAAAGAATAAATCATGGGGGAACATCTAGTTCTAGAAATCATCCCCATCCAAGAAAATGGACAAAAGATCACACACCAGATTTAATTATTGGTGACCTAGAAAGTGGAGTAAAGACAACAAAAGCTACTCAGAATGAATGGCCATTTCATAGTTTTCTTTCTCAAACAGAACCTAAGAAGGTTGAAGATGCTTTGAAGGATACCGATTGGGTTACTGCAATGCAGGAAGAATTGAATGAGTTTGAAAGAAATGAAGTTTGGACCCTAGTTCCAAGGCCAAAGGACATATCTATTGTTGGTTCAAAATGGGTGTTTAGGAACAAGACAGACTCTGATGGAATCATTACAAGGAACAAAGCAAGACTGGTAGCCAAAGGTTATTCTTAATAGGAAGGGATTGACTATGATGAAACCTATGCACCTGTAGCTAAACTTGAGGCAAATAGAATTTTTCTTGCTTATGCTCCACATAAGAAATTCAAGGTCTACCAGATGGATGTGAAAATTATATTTTTAAATGGTGAACTTGAAGAAGAAGTTTATGTTGAGCAACCACCGGGCTTTGTCAATCCAAAATATCCAAATTATGTCTACAGACTGGATAAAGCCTTATATGAACTAAATCAAGCACCAAGGGCCTGGTATGAAACTTTGGCTCTATTTTTACTTGAAAGTGGTTTCACTAGAGGAACAATTGATAAAACCTTGTTTTATAGAACTCAAGATAGGGATTTATTATTGATTAAAATATATGTTGATGATATTATATTTGGTTCCACTAATGAGAAGGTCTATGAAAAATTTTCAAAGTTAATGCAGTCCAGGTATCAAATGAGCATGATGGGAGAATTGAGTTATTTTCTAGGTTTACAAGTGAAATAGACCGAGGAAGACATTTTCATTAATCAATCTAAATATTCAAAGAATTTACTCACTAAATTTCAATTGCAAGACTCTGCATCTGTTACAACTCCTATGGCTACTGCAACAAAGCTTGATCAAGTCATTGGAGAACCTGTTGATATTACAGCATACAGAGGAATGATTGGTTCTCTCCTTTATTTGACTGCAAGTAGACCAAACATTATGTTTGCCAAATGTCTATGTGCTAGATTTCAAGCAGATCCAAGGGAACCTCATTTGATAGTTGTGAAGAGGATTTTCAGATATCTCAAGGGCACTATTCATCTTGGCTTCGGGTATTCTAGAGAGTCTAATTTTAAATTAATAGGATATTCAGATGCTGACTTTACAGGATGCAAAATTGACAGAAAAAGCACAAGTGGCAGTTGTCAATTTTTAGGTGGATGACTTGTGTCATGGTTTAGAAAGAAACAGAAATCAATCTCAACATCAACAGCAGAGGCTGAATATATAGCTGCAGGAAGCTGTTGTGTACAGATCTTATGGATGAAAAATCAACTATTGGATTATGGTTTGAACACTTCTAAAATTCATATTTATTGTGATAATCAAAGTGCTATTGTAATGACAAGAAATCCAGTTCAACATTCTATGACAAAACACATCAGTATCAGATATCATTTCATAAGGGAACATGTCATGGAAGGCATAATTGAATTACATTTTGTTCCCACAGATCAACAATTAGCAGATATATTCACCAAGCCTTTGCCTAAAGAAACATTTAACAGACAATTTTCTGAATTAGGGATGGTCACAAGTGGCTCAACTTAAAATAGCAAGTTTCAGACAATCAGAGTATATGTCAGAATATAGGGTAAACTCTAATGAAAATGGAGTAAACTCTGGTCTTTAAAGCATCTAATCTCTGATCACAACTTATCAGTGTTTATGGTAAACTCTGTTAGAGTATGTGGCAAACTCTGACAGTACATTATAAACTCTGACTCATATAAACTCTGATTAAGTGCTAAACTTTAACATCATATTTATGACATCATATTTCATTTAGTGACATCATAATTATTATTCTCTGATTGGACATGTAATAAGAAGCGTGTATCTCATGAATGACGGCTCATATCATTACACAGATATACGTATACATGTTGTATTCTAAGACTCATACTAATAATTACCAATCATATTATATTATGCCACGTGTCCCACTACTAGTATCTTTCTCTTTCTTTCTCATTTCATACAAACCCTAATTGCTCTAACCGGCATATCTTTACATCTCAATGGCATCCAAAGGTCAAACTTTATAGAATTACTTCTACTAACTATATCTCTCTATTGAATAAAGGTTGCAAACTCTGATGGAATAAACTCTGAGGCATTAATCTCTGATCCAGTAATCTCTGATCAACCTACAGCTTTAAACTCTGACACAATATTAAACTCTGAGCCCATATTCACTGATGGAATTTTAAACTCTGATGTTGTGTTAAACTCTAATGAGATGGTGCAACCTAAATTACTTAGTGATAATCCAAATGTTGGTACTGTTGATGTTGGTGAAAATATCTCAGTAACAATATCTGATTCTCCTACAAATTCACCCAAGCAAATTATCAAGGAGATTTCTTATGAAAGGGTTAGGGAGTTTGCAGAAGAAGTAAGAAAAGAGATGGAAACTAAGAAGTCTAAATCATCTGCCTCTCCAAGTTCAAAATAATTTTTAAGGAAGAAGAGGAAGTCTGTCACTTTTGGCCAGGATACACAAGAACCTATCTCTCAAAGAGAGGTAACAATCTCTACATGGCCAGGCACACAAGAACCTATTGATCAATGTTCAATAGAAGCCACAGTTCCAGCAAATGATGCCAGCATGGATGATGTAATAACCCGTATTTTTGACGCTTGGGGTTATTAAGATTTTTGGATAAAATTTTTCATTTTATGAATAAATGATGGTATGGATTTATTTTCTTGATAAGGTACTTGAAGTGTGAGACCGTATTCTTAATATACGGGATATTCGAAAATATGCGTATCGGTGTTACGGTAGCATATGCAAACAATATGGGACTTATAATTATTTTTGGTCCAACAAAATAAATTTGAAGTCCGGATGGAAGTCGTAACAGAATTTGAGAAATGGTGTAAGTGAAAAGTGTTTACTCGGAGAATTGTTTCGTAAATTCTCGAAACAATTAAAGAGAATTATTTAATGATTCTAAAATATATTAGAATCATAATATGAGATTTTAAGTTTTAAAACTTAGGTGGAACGAAAGAAAAGAGAACGAGAAGGAGAGATTAAAATGTTATCGGGAAATTACGCGACTCCCGCACGAACCTTTTAAAACACTAGCTTCCACCACACAAAAATCAGTTTGTGCTTTTCGTTTCTTCACCTTGAGCAGCCACAACCGAAGCATGGTGGTGGGGAGGAGAAAAATTACTTGCTTGCTCATTGCTTGCTCATTTCTCCACCGTTTCTTGCGCTTAATAGCTTGAATCGAAGGTATGATACTCACCTTGCTTCCTCTTGAATCTTACATCATTCCATCCATGAAATCTTTAGTTATGATTCAAAGAAAGTTCGAATGAACAGTAAATTCGAAAATTGAAAATTTTATTTCTTTGATTCTTGGATTCTTATGGCTTGGTTGTTGATTGTTAAGAGTTATTTAGGCTATGGGTAACATTGTTGAAGCATGAAAAGCCATGGATGCATGTGTTGGTTAATAATTGTTAAACTCTTAATTCTTGAGCTAAATTGATTTTTGTGGCTTAAAGTTGTAGTATGTTGAGTGTTGGTGTTGTTTGAGGAGTTTGGGATTGTTTGTTGGTTGATTTGGAGTAGAATAAAAATGGAAAACGATGAGTTTACAAACGAAACCATGCCAAATTTTTTCTAACCTATCTGCTGCCACTGTCCAGAAAAATCTGGGAACATTCAGTCACTGTTCTTGGCTTATGGTTGATATGGTTAGATAGTAGATAGTCTCTAGATCGTTTGAGCGCTAATTTTGCGTCATTCGGAGTTACGAGTCAAAAGTTATGGACGTTTTAGTAACGGTAGCGCAGGAAATGAAAATCCTGTTTTTGTCCAACTTTGAGGCTATGATTGGACTAGCTACGGAGCTTAATAAAATCCGAAACTTTTATGGGAGATTCTTTGACAGTCATATAAGACCCCAGAGAAGGAATCGTGTCAAAATGATTAATTTCCAATTTATTAAAAATGATGGAAAACAGGGTGTTAAGTGAGATGAACATAGGAAAAGGTTAAGCAATCGTTTTGGGAAACGATTTTGGGCAAGATAGAGAACTTGTCTCGAGTCGACCCAGTAACGGAAGTTGTTGAGGAATATCATGACTATACGTAGGTGCAAAGAACTTGATTAAAAACTATTGAGAGGATAGTTTTACGAGTAGCTAAAGTAGGCCCGAG
>QRFB01010853.1:13294-28690 GCA_008931105.1 Oenanthe javanica
GAAAAATATGTAATGTGACAATAAATCTTGGATTAATGTTTACTTCCAATGTAACATCATGTGGAAGTTATATTAGTAGTGTGAGATCCTGAGGTTACATTGGTTTGTAATAACCGTTATTATTTTAAGTTCGTTCCCTGAGACTATAACTCGAGTTGTGTGTTTGGTTTGGGGTCACTGCTTTTATGTTTGGTTATTATAATGGTTAAAGCAGGTGAATGATGT
Source organism: Oenanthe javanica (assembly GCA_008931105.1). Lineage (NCBI taxonomy): Eukaryota > Viridiplantae > Streptophyta > Magnoliopsida > Apiales > Apiaceae > Oenanthe > Oenanthe javanica. The sequence continues at coordinate 13,520 of QRFB01010853.1, forward strand.
TATTGTGGTGAAAATTGGATAGTGACAACCTAGATTCCTGACCCCGGATCTGGGGGCGTCACAGATGAGGGGTACAACCCAAAAGAACCTTCAGCTCCAAGGGTTGAAGAAGTTGTTAATGCCCCTGCCACATAAGAACCATCTAATCAAAGTTTGGATGCAGACACTCAGCCTATCATATAAGATCTTGTTGTTGCTGATGCTGGAAGTCAAATTCTGACAGAGTCAAGCCCACAAGAACCTTCACCTCGAAGTGGTCAAGCAGCTGCTGATATGACACAGGTCCCACAAGAACCAATCATCCATTTTATGATTGCAGACAAAGATTCTAATGTTGGACAGACAAACTCTGATAAAGCTCCACTGGCAATCTCTGATGCTCTTATGGTGCAACCAATTTCTGCACAGCCAATGGAGATAACATCCACATCTACTACTCAAGGTATAAACTCTGACTTTTCTTTAGAATTTGCATTCTCTGATAGTTTAAGTTCAGATTTTACCTTCCCTATTTTAATAGCTAGAATGATCATGAAAAGTCTTGAAAAGGGTATCCCTACTCATGTAACTACAATCAACCTTTCTCAGCCACCTCTTATTTCTGTAGGACATTCTGTGTTGAGCCTTTCTAGTGAGTCTGAGGTAAATTGTGTGAACAACAGAATTAATGAAAGGCAAACACTGGATCTGGCAAAAGGTGTGGTAGAATTGAGAAAGAAGTTAGTTACTTCTAGTGAGAAAAATCTAACTCTTAAAAGTTATGATATATGTGATGAGAGAATTAATGAGATTACTTTAAATAATAAGAGTGATTTAGAATGTTCTATATCTTTTACAGGTACCCAGAGTTTATCTGTTGCAAACTCTGATCCTTTGCTAAACTCTGATAAAACTGTAAACTCTAATAGGGAGGACACATACTCTGATGAACCTATTTTTGCTGATGAAGAAGTCACAGACCTGTCAATCCCTTACACACAGAGATTCAATGCTAAGAAGTGGCCAGTAAATTCTCATGATGCACATGAAAAATTGAGCATGGAGTATCTTGATTACATGGTGGTGGAGGAGATGGAAGGAGAAATTAAAGCTGCTCTAGATGTTGAGGGTGTAAAGAGAGATTTCACCTTAAGGGCAGAACCATCTCAAGAAGAATTGTTAGATGCTCATAGACAGAGAGTCTGGAACATGTCATGGAAATTTATAAATGAAGACATCTCATGGCCACATGTTCATGATCTAATTGATAAAGCTGAAAAAGAAATAAACTCTGATGAAATAAAGTCAATTTTAAAGGCTACTAAAGTGTTGTCCAAAGGACTTCACAATGAAATTGGTTAACTTAAGGAATCTATGCACAAAACCTCTACATTTCTTCAATCTGTTGTTACAGCATCTCAACACTCTATGGAGCAAAAGCTCAAAACTGTTTCAGCAAAACAGGATGCATTGGAAGCCAAGGTTAACAATCTTTCTACTTCTGTTAGTTTTATGCAGGGAATGTTACATACAATAGTCAAAATTCTTACTGTGAGAAAAGGGAATGATATCAGAAATAGGGAGAAGGGTTCAGAAAAATGCAAGGAGGATGTTGCACAACAACCTGACAAACCTAATGATGAAGATCAAGGGAGTCATAAAGAGGGAAAACAAACTCTGAAGCAGCAAACTCTGATTGGTCAAACTCCGTCAACCACTCAAACTTTGATGATAGCAAACATTGACAAACAGTTAATCTCTGATAAACAGCAAACTCTAATAGAAACTGACTTGGAACTAGCAAAAAGTCTTGATGAGGAAGAAAAGCCTGAGAAAATAGAAGAGCAAAACTTAAAGGATGCAGAACTGGCAAGAAATTTATTTGAAGAAGAAAATCCAAGATTAGATCCAGTTGTTGTAGAAGCTGAATTGAAGAAATCTGGTACTGACAGTGCTCAAGTCCAGAAAAAAAGAAGATATGTGAAGAAATGACTAATTCAAAGAAAGGCAACTACTCAACAGAAGAAATCAGAATCTAAGTCTGTTCAAATCAAATCAATTAAAACTCTGAAGCCAGTTGCTCAATAAAAATTAGTCTCATCTTCAAGGATCCAGCAAAAAGCTCCAATTAAACCAAAGACTCGTCTCACTATGTCTGGAATAACTTTCCTCCCAGGTGGATTTAGTTTTGATGATAAATAAGAAGAGCAACAACAATCTCTAATCAGAAAGAAAAGGTCTAATCTTCTGTGGACCAAGATACAAACTCTAACTCTCAATGCCCGACTTGGTAAAAACAAAGGTGGTATTGGTGATTCATAGGCCAAAGTCTACAGGGGTGAAGCCAACATATTCAGAGATCCTTTTTCATTAAAATACAAGCCTGAGGAATATTTATCTCAAAAACATCTGGACAAACTCATATATGTCAACATAGTGAAAGATATCTTTGATGATGCAAAATCAAAAGAAAAGCTGATCTATTTCTTGGAAAATGGAAGAACTTTGAAGATTTTTGAAGAAGATCTCATCCATAAAGACTCAAAAGAGCTTGAACATGTTTCGTTTCTTATTAGTGATGAAAATGAAGTTACTTATAGATGGGTAAAGATCCTTGAAGGAGTGATAAATGAGAAGAAGAAGAATGAAAGGCTAATGATGATAAACTCTGAGGAGTATGAGCCTAGATATGTACTTGAAGATGGAACAGTGAGAGCTATGAGGAAATAAGATGCAAAGGTCAAGATGGTGTTAGGGGTTCTTATACTAATTCTAAATCTAGATGGTTTGAAGGCCTGTTGCATTGCACTAGATGAAAGAATGGAGAGGTCATCAATTTATGCTCTGAGGGCTATAGTATTTCAAATTGATGATTCATCTTAGCAAATGAACGAATTAAAAGAAAAGTTAGTTGATTTGTTAAAAATTGCTGAGAAAAAGATGTTGGATAATTTTCTCAAGGAAGATTTTTCTTACAGAAGAATTTGATTCAAGAATGAAGAAACAAACTCTGATGCATTTGTCTTGTATTTCTGATATCATGAGTGAATTTATGTTTTAATTCTTAAATCATAAATTGGGGGAGATTGTTAGGAATTCAAACACTGATGATGTTCAGAGAATATAAATCAGAGTTTACACTGCTGACGTCTTCAGAGTTTAAGGAGCTGTCGGTTAGAGTTTACTCTATCAGAGAATACTCAATCAGAGTTTACTCTAACAGAGAATGCTCTATCAGAGAATAACAACCGACAGAGTTTACAGGATAGAGTTTGTGAATGAAGTAATTCAAATCAGAGTTTGATTAGGATGATGAGAAGGAATCTTAATGTAAGTATATTTCCTTATGTAAAGCTATTCTTTTCTTATTTTAATTTNTAGGACAGAGTTTGTGAATGAAGTAATTCAAATCAGAGTTTGATTAGGATGGTGAGAAGGAATCTTAATGTAAGTATATTTCCTTATGTAAAACTATTCTTTTCTTATTTTAATTTGTAATTGAATAGTAACTGTGTCTATTTAAACACAGGCATAAGTTAACATTATTGTATCTTTCAAGTCTTATTTTTCATAACCTAGCAGCTCTTGAGAACAAAGTATTTCTTAAGAATTTTGTATTCTTTTCAGTATTATCAATACAAATCTATGATTCCTTTACATACTTGTGTTCTTGATCGATTTACTGGTACTATTAAATACAATTCCCCATTCTGTAATAGTACTATTAAGTACTTTCGTGATTCCTATACAAGGCCACAAGAGTAGAGGCACAACAAAACTCATCTAGGTGCAACAAAAGAATTCTAAGTACTTTTGTGGTTCCTATACAAGGCCATAAGAGTAGATGTGCAACAAAACTCCTCTAGGCGCAATAAAAGAATTCTAAGTACTTGGTGGCTCCTATACACTGCACTCACTCTACAAGTGCAACAAAATGACTTAGCATTGTAAAGTAAATCAATTCATTTGATTTAAAAGACTACACTATATAAACAAAATGAAGTGCTCATTTTGAAGTGTGTTCTGATCCGTCTCTTCCAATCAAGTGCTGGAGAAGAACACAACAAATAATATACAGATGGGTCAAAACAAATCAAAGATATATCCATTACTCATTACCTGAGTATTTTGTTAATGGCCAGGTAAACCTTGTTATATTTTAAGGGCCATTATAAAATACTCCCGGTAGTTAAATCCTTAGACAAAATTATAGATACAAATATTGTATAGGATTTGGCTTGTATATTTTTGTAGAAGCAAAGAACTAATTTATTCTTTGGAAACTAGTTATATTTTTAACTGGGTGTAGCAACCTCAGGATTTATATACGAAAGATATATTCCCCGAAACTTGTCTCATTAAATTACTTGTTAATTTTCTAGAACATTAATGATTATTCATAACTACAGAATATTAGTAAGCCAGCCTCCTAAACACTATTCACTTCATGAACTCGAACCCACTAACCGAACTCTAAATTATTTATCCACAAAAGATTAGAAAGAAATTTTTAATTTAGTGAGTATCATATTCAACCCCCTTCTACGATACTTCAGGACCCAACATCTACATTCAGTGGAGAAGGCATCTAAGCATTTGCAACCGACCTACATTAAGGATAGAGAACCTCAGGATCAGGAGTGGATGAAAAAAGGTTTTTGCAATATTGTTATGTATGTACAACATTCAAGAGAAGAGCTACTAGGATGTTATTATTTTTCCAGGGGAAGATGCCCCTGTAACAGTGTTGATGTTGGAAGCTCCAAGGAATGAGGAGCTCGAAAACATGGAATCTCTCCCGAGAGGTCCTGAAGTGGCTATACCGGAAGCTCAGAACCATGAGGTTCAAGTAGAAATTGATTTGGATCCACGAATGCCGGAAACAAAGGAAAAGGCTTGACCATTTGAGGATACCATACCGATCTCGATAGATGAAGTTGATTCTGCCAAAGTCCTCAAGGTGGGTAAATAGTTGAACCCCGAGATCAAAGAAGCTCTTGTCACCTTCTTGAAGAAAAACCTAGATGTGTTCGCGTGGGGGCACTCTGACATGATAGGCATTGACCTAAAAGTCATGTGCCATAAACTTAATATCTATCCAGAGAAAAGAGCAGTAAGACAGAAACGCAGAGCTATCAGTGGGGATGGAGCTTCTGCACTCAAATAAGAGGTTGATAGGTTTCACGAAGCTGGTCTGGTACGAAAATCTTTCTATTCCACTGTGGTTGGCGAAACCCGTCTTGGTCAAGAAGCCTAATGGGAAGGGGTGAACCTGTGTGAACTTTATAGATTTGAATAAAGCATGCCCGAAGGACATCTTTCCCTTACCATGGATTGATCAGCTCCTAGATTCAACCGATGGACACGATCTGCTGAGCTTCATGGATGCTTACTCCGGGTATAATCAAATCCCTATGTATGAACCTAATTAAGAACATACTTCTTTTATTACTGATAGTGGATTATACTGCTATATTGGAATGCCATTTTGTTTTCTCAATGTTGGGGTAACATTTCCAAGACTAGTGAACCACATGTTCAAGGATCAGATTGGTATGACAATAGAAGTTTATGTTGACGATATGTTGTAAAGTCAAAAAAGGTGACTGATCACATTCCTCACTTGTCAGAAATGTTTGTCATTTTAAGGAGGTTCCGCATGAAGCTCAACCTTCATAAAAGTGTTTTTGGGGTTGAATCTGGAAAGTCTTTGGGTTTCATCATGAACCATAGAGTGATCGAAGCTAATCCCGCAAAGATCAAAGCTCTCGTCGAAATGAGGTCCCCTCGAACTGTGAGGGAGGTTCAATGCTTAATTGGAAGAGTAGCTACTCTGAATAGGTTCATATCTCTTTCCTCAGAAAAATGCCGAGAATTCTTCAAGGCAATAAAGAAGGGGAAATATTTCAATTGGACCTCGGAATGTGAGGTCCCCCGCCTTTCAAAAGCTCAAGGAACATTTGGGAAGCCCACCATTACTTTCTAAACCTATCAATGGAGAAGCTCTAATAGTCTACTTGGCTATGTCGGAGTACTCGATCAGTGTCGTCTTAATCAGAGAGGAGGAACATGTTTAGTAACCTGTCTATTATGTGAGCAAGTGGTTACTCGATGCAGAAACTCGGTATACCAACATGGAGAAGCTCGCCTACTCTTTGATCCTGGCATCTCGGACACTCAGACCATAATTTCAAGCTCATAAGGTCGAGGTACGAACCTCATATCCCCTCTAATAGGTTCTATACATACCTAAAGTTTCAAGTAGGATGATAAAATGGGATGTCAAGCTTGGACAGTTTGATATCGATTTTAAACCAAGGACTACAATAAAAGGGCAGGCCTTAGCTGATTTCTTGCTAGAATTCCCACCATGTATAGAGCAATGTTCGATAGATGAAGCCTTTGAACTTCCCAAAGAAGGGGTTCATGAGGAAAGCTATGATCCTTAGTGAAACTTGTATGTTGATGGAGCTGTCAATGGCAACGAAGGAGGCGCTGACATCCAGTTCACAAGTCCAGAAGGACACCATCTCCAGAGCTCCATTCATTTCTCTTTCAATCCTACCAACAATGATGCTGAGTATGATGCTCTAATAGCAGGCTTGAAGTCGCAAAAGAGATGAAAGTAGAAAATATTCATGCTTCACTGACTCAATGCTAGTTGTTTGACATGTTCATGGATGTTATCAAGCTAGAGGTGAACGTACAGAGTTGTACCACATGTATGTCCAGGACCTCATGTCGAGGTTCCGGAACGTGAAGCTCGAGCACATTCCAAGAGAAAAGAATGTTAATGTTTACGCCTAGGCCAAATTTGGCCCTAACAAAAAGGTTAACCTGCTAGGTGTCACACTGCTAGAGCTTGAAGCTCAGCCTAGCATCGAGCGAATGATAGAAGAAAATAAATATGTTCATTGATTATCATAAACCTCAATCCAGATAATGGACTGGCAGAAGAAGCACAAGGTACAGGTCATTAGGGGAGTGCTAGAGGTTACAACTTCACCAGAGAACCTGTGGACCTCTCCAATCCAAGGGTACATCGAGAAAGGAACCCTCCCAAAACAACAAGCACGAAGCCCGAATGATAAAATATATGGCTACAAGGTAAGCAATTTATGATGGTGTACTTTACAAAAGCAGTTTTAATGAAGTTTTACTTAAATACATTACTGGTGATGAATGCCACTACCTCGTGTGAGAGATTCATGAAGGAATATGTGAGAACTACTCTAGAGGAGGTTCCTTAGCCCATTAAATATTCTGCCAAGGGTACTACTAGCCAACCTTGATATCGGACTGGTATGAGTTCTCTAAAGTGTGTTATCAATGTCAGAGGTTCGCGAACATCAGCAGTAACCCTGGTGTCTCACTCACACCTCTATTTAGTCCTTGGCCTTTCACTATCTGCGGAATCGATCTAATTAGAGAACTCCCTAAAGGAAAAAGTGGAGTAAAAAACTCTTTTGTAGCCGTGGATTACTTCACCAAGTGGGTAGAAGCTGAACCTCTAGCTTCTATTACTGCAAGTAAGTTTAAAGAATTTGTCTACAGAGCTATTATCTGCAGGTACGGGGTACCGTACAAACTTATTTTAGATAATGGAAAACAGTTTGATAGTAAGGAAATGAGAGGTTTATGTGAGGACCTCAGAAATAAAAAGAGCTTTTTTGCTGTCTGCCACCCTCAGTGTAACGGTCAGACTGAAGCTGTCAACAGAGTCATCAAACACATACTCAAGGCCAAGCTCGAGGAAAGCAGAGGATGTTGGCCTGAAGAGCTTTCCATGGTTCTGTGGTCCTACAACACCACACCTTGAACCACCACTGGTGAATCTCCATAAATCCTCATCTATCGTTACGAAGCTATGGTCCCCGTAGAAATTGGAGAGGGTTCCTATCGAAGAACCAACTTTGAAGATGATAATAATAAGGTTACTCACCGCTTAACCTTGGACCTGGTAGAGGAAGTTCGAGCTTCTTCACAAATGAAGCTCGCAGCCTATCAACAACGAACCAAAAGGTTCTACGATAAGAAGGTTCGTGCTAGACCTCTCAAAGTGGTGGACTTGGTTCTCAGGCGAATAATGCCCAACATGAAGGTACCTGGTCATGGGGTTTTAGGGGCGAATTGGGAAGGCCCCTATCTAATCAAGTCTGTATTATGGGAATGAACGTACCACTTAAGCTCATTCTTAAGAAATACAACCAATGAGAGCTTCATAGATGCTCGACAAGTAGAACTCTTTCAGGTTAGGTTCAATAAAGGCAGCTTATTAGTTATAGTTGCTCGGATTTTTACTTAGATTCGATTGTTGCTCTCTATACCCGGGGGCAGCGCATGTGCACCTCAACGATGGGATTATATTATCAATTAAATATTTTCTTCGAAGCTATATGAAAATTATTCTCTAGTTCATTCACTTATAAGTTAAATGTATATTATACCAAGAGGTTCATCAAGGAAGCTCATGCTGAGTTCTTCTCCAAAAGATACTTTTGTCAAAGAACGCGGGGGGTAGTACATATGCTCTACTTGGAACAATGAAAATGCCAGATTTCAAACAATTTTGGACTATCAGAAAGATCACTATTTTCGAGGTTCATGATGATCCTGATACCTCAGGTTCATGACTGCCTCTCCTTCTCTCATAGTACTAGAGGTTCGTTAAGATCTTGATACCTCAGGTTCAAGACTACCTCTCCCTCATAGTACTAGAGGTTCGTGAAGATCCTGATGCCTCAGGTTCACGAGTCACCTAATAAGTGTGTTCGAGATTCATGAAGACTCTGATACCTCATGTTCATGACTGCCCCTGTCTCTGTTAAAGCCAAAGGCCCATTAAGCCTTTGCTATTAATTAATTTCAAAATTAATTAAGAAAGGCTCAGTAAAGGCCCAAGAAGCCTATTGAAGGCCCTCATCCTAGAAGGATCTAGAAACCTTAGCGTGAGAAGAGTCCTATGAGAACCCTCATCTATGTAAGGCTCTAGAAGCCCAATATCAAAGATAAACCTCACCTGCTAGAGTCCAACGAGGGCTCTCATTCCTTAGAGGATACAACAACCTTACGTTAGTAGGAGACTTGGCTCCCAAGTCTCTTAACCCTATTCTAACTCCAAGGCCCTCGTGCACCTATATAAAGGGCCTAATCTCTCAACATTAGAACTACGTTATTGGCTTGATTCTCACACACATTAAGATACGTAGGCAGTTAACGAGGACCCGAGATAATCATGAAATTTTAACGCAGCCATTAAAGCTTGAAGCTCCCCCAAACTCTAGCATTAGTTGCATATTAAATACACCTCATTTTTAATCCATAATATTTGGCACTGTCTGTGGGAAGAGAATAGCAACCATGGCAAGAACACGAAGTACCACGAGCACCTTCGAAGGAGAGATCCTTGACACCACTGTTGACACCAACGTTCCTCAAATAACAACTCAAGAATAAGGAGTTGTTGTCCCAACCACCTCCGTTGAGGACCTTGAAACAAGCGTCGGTTGTATGAGACCTCTGAGCGTCATCGTTCATCCTTCCAATCCAGACATGTTAATCCATGCCTTTGTCCCTCCACTCCAGGTAATTCCACCCCTCAATACTAATTTTGTTGCTCCTATCCCATTGCAGGTCTCCACTACGGTGTTGCCTAGAAACCCTCAATATAGGCTTCAACCTAACTATGAGCCCTCTTATGAGTAGGGGTTGCTGCCCCAACATGGCTCACGTCGGGGAAATCAATATTTTTATGGACCCCACTCGAATGATAATGAAACGACTGATGAGGACGTTAATCCTAGAAGGAGGCGACCTAGTAAGGAGCCCCTTGGAGGGAGCAGTACCCAGCCCCAAGGGCCTCAAAACATTGACTCCATAAACCTACAAGAGAGGATACGAGCTCATGAGGCTGAAGCTCAACGTCTAAGAAAAGACCTGGAAAGGGAACTAGCAAGGAGACAACGCCCGAGAGCTGAGGGGCCTGGAGGATCAGTAAGGAATTCATCTATGATAGATGTAGATGAGCCCCCGGCAAGGAGGCAAACAAAGACAAGTCATGTTAGGGCTGACCCCCAAGACTTATTGCCCCTTGGAGATCCTGATGATCCCACACCCCCTTCACAGAGAATATTATGAATGAGAAGATATCAAGGAAGTTTAAGATGCCTACAATCAAGGCTTATGATGGAATGGGAGATCCCTCAAATCATGTTCTCACATTCTCTAATGAATTGTTGCTGCAGCCCGTCAATGATGTTATCAAGTGTAGGGCGTTCCCTCAAACCCTCAATGGTATGGCTCAAAGTTGGTTTAGTCGTCTATCCCCTAACTCTGTTGAGTCATATAAATATATAAGCAGGGCCTTCATTGGTCAGTTTATCAGCAGCAAGACTCATGAGAAGAGCTCAGCTTCGCTAATGAATATGTATCAGGGAAAGAATGAATTCCTAAGGGACTATATGAACAGATTCACTAAGGAGGGCTTGAAGGTCCCTGATCTAGATCAGAATGTAGCTATGATAGCGCTACAGCAAGGGACCTCAGATGAGAACTTCAGGAGGTATTTAGCCAAGAGGGCTCCAGAAAGTATGAATGAGCTCCAAGAGAGAGATGGAAAGTATATCAAGGCTGAGGAAAGCTTGAAGAAGACTACCGACTCATCCAGAAAAGAGTGGAGTAGTAAAAAACATAAGCAAGATCAGTATGATGTCAAGGATGAGTATGATATTGACGATAAGTATCCTAGAACCAACAACGACTCTTACTATACCTCAAGAACAGCTGGTCAGGGGTCAAGGTTCACCGAGTATGCAAGGTTAAACTCACAAAGAAGTGAGATCCTGTTGGACATTGAGAAAGACAGGGAATTTCAATGGCCGAAGCCACTAAAGACTGATCCTAAGAAGAGGAATCAGAATCTGTATTGCAAGTTTCACCTGGATGTTGGGCATGACACAAATAATTGTAGGCAGTTGAAAGATGAGATTGAGTTCTTGATCAGAAGGGGAAAACTTGGAAATTTTATCAAAGAAGATGATAGAAACAACAATGATAATCGAGACTATAATGAGCGACGAAGGAATTATGATGACCATGACAAGAAGATATAGCCTCGAGGCCCAGTAATAAACGTGATCTCTGGAGGTCCAACAGCGGCCGGGACATCAAGAAACTTGAGAAAGGCTTATGTCCGACAAGTTCTACAAATTATGGGGGAAGCACCAAAAAGTGCAAGGAGCGAGGTATCAATTTCTTTTGACGATTCTGATTTAAAAGGGGTGAACTTCCCCCATGATAACCCGTTGGTCATAATACCTGTGATAGGCAACTCTTCGGTGAAACGAATCCTAGTGGATAGTGGAGCTTCAGTAGACATCCTGTTTCATGATGCATGTCTCAAAATGGGGTACACCGACTCTCAACTGACTCCCTCTGACATGCCTATATATGGGTTCAATGGAGTCGAGTCTAGGGTGAAGGGAACAATTCGATTGCTTGTGACTATATGGCAGGAGCCCCATTAGTCCACTCAAATCTTGAACTTCCTCGTGATCAAGGCTGTGTCCTCTTACAATGGGATCTTCGAACGAACTGGGATACATGCGTTCAAGGCTGTTGCCTCAACTTACCACCTTAAACTTAAATTTCCAACTAGGAATGGAGTTGGTGAGGAAAAAGGAGACCAAAAGATGGCAAGGAGATGTTATGTAGCCTCGTTAAGGTTCAACGGAGTCGGGGGGCAAGTACTCCTAATCGAAAGCGCGAATACATTGAAGTAGTAGACAACTCTTTCAGGAGTTATATTTAGAAGGATTATTAAGTATAAATAAGGTTCTATGGAACCAATAAGTTATTACCCCAAGTGGGAAATAATTTATTATCATGTAAGGGTGGAACCCTCTTTGACTTGAAGATATACTTCAAGATATTTTAATGAAATTTTATTTAGTATCCATGAACTCTCTTGTTATGTTATTATTAAACACAAAAACAACTTTGTACCAATGCACATAATGTAAAAATGCAAAAGAGAATGCATGAACGTAATAAAAGTGCCGAGTACAGAAGGAGTTTAAGGTACAAGAATAAAAGATAAAAGCCACGCATGGCCAACGCGGGTAGTAAACGGAAAAGCCTTGAGGGGCCTGGGTAAGGATGAAGGATTCCTCAAGAAAATAAACATTGGAGGAAACCAAGGTTCAAAAACCCATCAATTATGTTAGTAAGATTTTGCATAGCGCAGAGTTGAATAACTCAAAGATTCAGAAATTTGCTTTAACATTGATAATGACTTCAAGAAAGCTACGCCTATACTCTCAGGCGCACGACATTGAGGTCTTGACAGACCAGCCCCTTGAAAGCACAATTCGACTTCGATCCAGGTCTATGGGAGGTCAAACCCTGTAGGGCTCATCGACCTCAATCCCATTTCGACCTGGATGAGGAATTGAGTCTTTGTTTGACCTCGATCCAGGTCTATGGGAGGTCAAACCCTGTAGGGCTCATCGACCTCAATCCCATTTCGAACTTGGGTGAGGAATTGAGTCTTTGTTCGACCTCGATCCAGGTCTATGGGAGGTCAAACCCTGTAGGGCTCATCGACCTAATTCCCATTTCGACTTGGGTAAGGAATTGAGCCTTTGTTCGACCTCGATCCAGGTCGATGGGAGAACGAACCCTGTAGGGCTCAAATAAAACTTGAGACCCCTCAAGCTAATCAAATTCGACCTGGGCTTGAAATTGTGGTTTATTAGACCTCAATCCAGGTCTATTCGATATAAGGCTCAAATAAAGCTCGAGACCCCTCAAGTCACTCAAACGAGGTTCGAAGCCCCTCAAGCTAGCCAAGTGAGGCGCGAGGCCCCTCAAGTCACTCAAACTAGGCTCGAGGCCCCTTAAACTAGTCAAATTTGACCTGGGATTGAAATTGAAGTTTATTAGACCTCAATCCAAGTCTATTCGATCTAGGACACAAATGAGGTTTGAGACCCCTCAAATCAGTCAAACGAGGTTTGAGACCCCTCAAGTTAGTCAAACGAGGCTTGAGACCCCTCAAATCAGTCAAACGAGGTTTAAGACCCCTCAAGCTAGTCAAATTCGACCTGGGCTTGAAATTGAGGTTTATTAAACCTCAATCCAGGTCTACAAGAATATAAAAATAAAAATGATTATTATTTAATGATAATAATAATCAAATCTGGTTTGGACTTTATTCGAATAAAATTTTATCCGAGTAGGACGCCTCATTTTNTCTAGGGCACAAACGAGGTTCGAAGCCCCTCAAGCCAGTCAAGTGAGGTAGAAAGGCCACTCAAGTTAGTCAAATGAGGCGCGAGACCCCTTAAGCTAATCAAATGAGACTCGAAGCCCCTCAAGCTAGTCAAATTCGACCTGGGCTTGAAATTGAGGTTTATTAAACCTCAATCCAGGTCTACAAGAATATAAAAATAAAAATGATTATTATTTAATGATAATAATAATCAAATCTGGTTTGGACTTTATTCGAATAAAATTTTATCCGAGTAGGACGCCTCATTTTATCTGAGTAGGACACCTCTGAATCGAGAAAATATTTATCCAAAAATTAATTAGGTAAAAATAAAAATAATTATTATTTAATGATAATAATAATAAAATCTGTGTTGGTCTTTATTGGAATAAAATTTTATCCGAGTAGGAAGCCTCATTTTATCCGAGTAGGACACCTCTGAATTGAGGAAATACTTATCCAAAAATTAATTGGGTAAAAATAAAAATTATTATTATTTAATAGTAATAAAAATAAAATCTGGGTTGGACTTTATTCAAATAAAATTTTATCTGAGTAGGACGCCTCATTTTATCCGAGTAGGAGATATCTGAATCGAGGAAATATTTATCCAAAAATTAATTGGATAAAAATAAAATTATTATTATTTAATAATAATAATAATAATAATAATAAAATCTAGGTTTGACTTTATTCGAATAAAATTTTATCCGAGTGAGACGCCTCATTTTATCCGAGTAGAACACCTCTAAATCGAGAAAATATTTATCCAAAAATTAATTTAGTAAAAACTGAAATTATTATTATTTAATAATAATAATAATAAAATCTGAGTTGGAATTTATTCGAATAAAATTTTATCCGAGTGGGAGACCTCATATTATCTGAGTAGGACACCTTTGAATCGAAGAAATATTTATCCAAAAATTAATTGGATAAAAATCGAAATAATTATTATTTAATAATAATAATAATAAAATCCGAGTTGGACTTTATTCGAATAAAATTTTATCCGAGTATGACACCTCCAAATTCGAAACTCAATTCTTCAAAAATAAAAAAGAAATCGAGCTGAATTTGAGGTCGATGCTCGACCTCAACTTGTCTTTGACCTGGGCACAAAACCAACCAGTTATTCGACATCACTCGAGGTCGACTTGGGTGGATAAATTGCTAAATGGTCACCCAAGTATGGCACAACTTACAAAAAGCACCTTGAAGTTTATAAACTTACGAATTCTCCCTTGAAGTTTGAAAGCTGAGGAAATGTCCCCTAAAGTTTATAAACTTACAAATTCTCCCCTGAAGTTTGAAAACTGAAGAAATGCCCCTTGAAATTTATAAACTTACCAATTCTCCCCTAAAGTTTGAAAGCTCTGACAAACGCTTCTGTGAAATTTGAAATGTTTTATAAAATCCCCTAAAGTTTGTAAATCGGAAAATCAAGCCCTACAAAATTACAAGTTAATCCCTAATTGAAAAAATTACATAAAAATTCCTAAATTATTAGGAATAATTAAGAAACATACTTGTGGGTAAACAAAAAATTCCTAAAATATTAGAAAAAATTATGAAAAATAAATGTGGGTACATAAAAATTCTTAAATTATTAGGAAAAATACTTGTGGGTACACAAAAAATTCCTAAGTTATTAGGAATAATTAGGAAAAATACATGTGGGTACACAAACATTCCTAAAATATTAAGAAAAATTTTGAAAAATACATGTGGGTACATAAAAATTTCTAAATTATTAGGAAAAATACTTGTGGGAACACAAAAAATTCCTAAGTTATTAGGAATAATTAGGAAAAATACATGTGGGTACACAAACATTCCTAAAATATTAAGAAAAATTTTGAAAAATACATGTGGGTACATAAAAATTTCTAAATTATTAGGAAAAATACTTGTGGGACACA
>QRFB01010854.1:0-19497 GCA_008931105.1 Oenanthe javanica
TCTTGACGACATTCAAAATCCAATCCAGAACAATTCTAGTTCTAGTACAACCAATGTAAAGTCAAGCCCTTCGGAAATAATCACTTCAGAGGATTCTCAGATGAAGGTTGACCCTAGTGAGTAATATTTTTTCACAATATCAATAATTCTGTTTGCAATTAAATTTAGCATGTGAAGCACTGAACTCGTTTCTGATTCTACGGTTATTTTGTTATATGAAATTAAAGACTTGAGTCATGCTTGACAAATAATTTGTCAATACATCAAAAAATTGAGCTATTATGTTATTCACTGATTATTGTATGCTTGTTTGTTGTATCTAGATTTATTTGAAAATTTAATCTGATTTTAGTGAACATAATTATTCTCTATAAATGGAAGTCACCAAGGTGCTGTATCTTTTGTAGTGACAGATGGTTCTCCATCTACGAAANGTTAGGAAAAACATTGCGAGCATTTCAGCCTACAATTAGGGAACTTCAGGTAAGATTTCTTACTTTGTTATATTACTTTTCTATTGTATATTGTAAAGCTAGAAACATTTCACTGTTTAATTTATCGTGCCTTTTTCTTTTTTATTATTTTTAGAAAAATTAAATCTGTGCAGGATGTTTCAAGGGAGTTCAAGAGCACACTTGAAAGGGAAATTGGTCTTGACGACATTCAAAATCCAATCCAGAACAATTCTAGTTCTAGTACAACCAATGTAAAGTCAAGCCCTTCGGAAATAATCACTTCAGAGGATTCTCAGATGAAGGTTGACCCTAGTGAGTAATAATTTTTCACAATATCAATAATTCTGTTTGCAATTAAATTTAGCATGTGAAGCACTGAACTCGTTTCTGATTCTACGGTTATTTTGTTATATGAAATTAAAGACTTGAGTCATGCTTGACAAATAATTTGTCAATACATCAAAAAATTGAGCTATTATGTTATTCACTGATTATTGTATGCTTGTTTGTTGTATCTAGATTTATTTGAAAATTTAATCTGATTTTAGTGAACATAATTATTCTCTATAAATGGAAGTCACCAAGGTGCTGTATCTTTTGTAGTGACAGATGGTTCTCCATCTACGAACAAAGCATACTCCAGTGAGGACCTGCTGAAAATCACGGAAGAGCAGTTAAAAGCAGGCCCAACTGAGCAGCAGAAACAAACTCTTACGCTTGAAGAAAACCAGTCTGAAACTAAAACTCAGCCTCAAGGTTTGTCGACTTGTTACCTTTGAAATATCTCTCACATTCATATTTGTTGTTTATCGGTGTCACCTGGCATCAGATATTGTTCAAGAAGATGTTGCAGTGGGACCTCCAACTACACCCCAGGAGTTTAAAAGTGAAACATGATACAGCATGAAAAGAACGATTTATCCAAGTAAGGTAGAAAAGGGTGAATTACATTGCGAAAGTGTATGATATATCATTATGCTAAAGTGTATGTATGTTTAGGAGTTGTCTATTCTGTATTTTCGTTTTTTTTTCCCAAGTGTTCTGTATTTTTGTTGATTAGTTTGATATGTTCTGTTCTACACCTTCCTATGACTAAGCCAGGTTTTAGAGTCATAGAACAAATATGCTTTGGTAAATTCCTCTAATGTCTGCATCTTCTGTTCCTGAATACTACAGATACCCCTCGATAAAATTAAATCCAGAGGATCAAGTTTTATTGTCACAAGTTACAATATATCCATTGTTATGCAACAAATCTCTCTGAACATGGGACCTAGTCTACAGATTTTCCTTTACTATTCTCAAGTGCATGAATAAACACCGTCATTTCTTCTATTTAATTAATATGTTCTTAATTTATTTCTTTACTGTATTCTCATTTCTTCTCAATTCTGTGGTCAAATTGATATTGGTAGTAACGAACATTTAATTAAGATGTGCTTTTCCTGCAAAATTAATACTAAAAATATATCTGAACAAGGTTTAGGAGTTGTTCCATCCATTTCGAGAACAGTTTTTCCAATTTACAAGCTAACAAGTATATTTTATCATGAGATTCGTGTAATCTGTTTGTGCTGTGATAGGAATATACAACAGCAACTTCCAAAACCTATAAAAATCGGTTCTCTGTCCGGAATTTTATGATTCCTGAGAATATGGAAAGATGTTAAAGATGCCTAAAACTTTCTTGTTCTGAGTAGTTAGGATTCAGCATCGAACATTTTTTGTAAGTGGCTGTCCTACTTAGTCAATTGAAGATTCTATAGGCCTGCGTTTTATTTGATTCTGAATTCTTTTATAAACCTATTTTAACGAATCTTACCATTCCTGAAAGCAGCAGTTCCGGTTATCTGCAAATTTCATCTTGTGATTTTTCAAATTATATTGTTTAGATAATTAACATTACTATTTTGCGGAAATGGTCAATACTAAGTATTGAGTCTCACATAAAAACATTGTATTGATGTATAGGATTCACTATGTGCAAATATTTACTTAGGTATAATAGTTTGTATACACAATTTAGGACAGTTCAACCACTTGATTTCATGGACTTGAGGTGACTTGTATATTTTTTGCTAGTGCTTGTGTAAATTCTACTTCCTTTTGCGTGTTAGAAACATGTCACTGTTTAGTTTATTGAAGTTGAATCTCGTATGCTTAGTTTTATCAAACATACAATACTTTAATGACTAAGGAAATATTTTTCTGAAATCTGATGTTATAGTTGTACATATTGAATAATCGAATCGTTGAAGCATTCAGTCATAACTTATTTTAAGCCTGTTATCCAGAATGCTTTGCAGAGACAAACTTTGTTTTCTCTTAGTGAACAAGCCTTGTTATCTACTGTGATGCTGTGATGGGAATTCTAATATTAATGCCATTTTTTTGTACTGAATATACCTTTTTTAAGTGAATAATAACATCTTGTCATCTATTAATGCCGACTCAAAATCAATTTCCTGTAATTAATAATATATTTCTTAATAATTTTAATAATTCAAGTATTTTTCTCTAATAATAATAATGCCACGAGTTATAAGCTGTGTCAAGTTGTATTTGGGTCATTAATCTCTTTAATGACGAGATTTCTAGCTCTATTAACAGTCATGAAACATAGGTACAAATGTTCCTCTAATTCATCAAGCTGTGAACAAAAGCTCAGGTCATTCTTTTTCAGCTGGCGTGCCACCTCTCCGCTGGCCTGAAGTTGGTCTTCTCCCCTCTTTAGCCAGAACAACACCATTTTTCGCATATGTTCTAGCTCATCGCCAAGTCGAGCCACAAGCCGACTTATTGTGTCCAGATCCCTGCTTAATATATAAGTTCCTTTAGCTGCCACATCAACTTGTGCTGACCATTTAGCCAGCTGTTTAGTTGAAGCTGTAGTCATCACGATACTTGGTGCAGCCATTAACACTACTAGGGCGTGAGCAACTATGATTATAGTTAGTGAGGCTGTTAGGGTTATTAAAATTATAGCTGAGCCCAGCTTTATTTTGCTGAGTGTACGGAGTTTGGCTCGAGTCTTGTCTCTGTTAACTTCGAGTCTTTTAAGCAAATTAAAGCAACTGGTTTGTAGGGTTTGTATATTATGAGGAGATGAAGGTGATTTCATAAACGGATTTGAGGTGTGACAGAAGTCATTTAACTGAGTCAGAATAACGGGCAAGTGATTTATTTGAGAAGACGATTCCATGGTTTTCAAAATGAGTTTCAAAGAGCCATATCTTGTACGAACATGACCAATATCTTTTAGTAAAATCCCACATAGGATAGAGGCATTCGAAGTTTCCAAGAAATAGTCCAGCAGAAGTGAATGATTTTTGGGTTTAATAGGGGCCAGGTTGAGGGTTCGAATAACGGTAGGCTGATCGGGGTTTAAGAGATGTTCTGCAAATAGGCGATAAGATGGGAGGCGAGCAGCTGTTGCGGAGCTCATTGGTTTAGATTTTGCGGAAGCTCCATCAGTTAACGAGACCACACATGTCCAAAAGTCAATGTATGACTCTGTTCGAAATGCATTAGCATATTCTTCACGGAGGTCCAATTCTACCGAGTCTTCTGGAGATTCCATTTGAGTTTCACCTAACACGAGAAATTAAAACAGTGAGCACAAACTACAAATGTATAACATTTGGAGGAGATATGAACAAGGTTGTGTATATAGTATATAGAAGTGATTATGTTATCATGTATAATTGAGAATATTGATTGATTGTGTGTAGTGTTTACACATAATATTTAACACCGATCATATATATGCAACCATGAAATTGATAAAAGTTTTGCAAGTATGCAACAGCTATTTTGCAAAGAGACAAACAACATGGTGACTGATCAACTACCATATACCATTGCATGCTATCATTTTTTTGATTCTGGAGCGGAATCCCATTCTTTAATCGATGAATCCAGCTCTGCAAGTGAATAAAGTTTGATCTGTTTGTGTGTGTGGGGGTGGGGGCAAGAAAATGTGGAAGATACGGAGGCTTCTTACAAGATTAAAACAATACTAAAAAAACGCTTTGGGGATAGCTTGAAGAATTGTTTTAATACAAAGTGGAAATTCCAAAGCTTGTAGTGCAAATCAAGTTGTTGATATATACTTGCAAGCAAAATTGTATTCTTGTTAACGCATATGTACCATATTATAATATTCCATCAATACAAAGGCTACAAGCACACAGTTTAGTTGGTATAAAGAAAAACAGAACAGAAGCATTATCGATCAATTATTATTATTTCCAATCAGGAAACAGCCGGTAATAACAGCGTACATAGTCGATCTCTCAACATATTATTATTATTATTATTAAGGAATTAAGCAGCACCCCCGTTAATAATCACCATCATCATCATAACCAAGAGCATCCTCCGCCACGTCATCAGCAATCTGGTCTTCCACGTAATCGAAACCCTCCGCTAATGCAAGTCCACCCAACACCCCTGCAACCGCACCCACAGCTAATCCCGTCCCCATTCCCATCCCACTTTTACTTTGTTGCCCTCCATAAGAATTATAATTATTATTATTATTGTATCCACTCGGAGCCCCACCCGAATAAGGATACGGGTTCGGAGCCTGATCATTATTATTATAAGAACCATAATTATAATTATTATTATTATTATAAGGTGGCGAAGCAACATGAGGTCCACCATAAGCCTGCTGTGGAGGAGCAGCGGCATAAGGACCACTATAAGCCTGCTGTGGAGGAGGAGCAGCAGCGTAAGGACCACCGTAAGCCTGCTGTGGAGCCGCAGGCGCATAACTACGAAGCTCACGGACTAGGACCGTGAGCTCGAGTTTACCATGAGGGCGACCAGAAGGACGCTTCAACTCGAGCTTCTTCTGAGTCGACTCAGCTCCGAATCCGAACTCATCTACGAGCTCGTGAATCGGCAGCTTAGCCGAGCCAATGAGCGGCTTGGTANTGAGCGGCTTGGTACCCTCAGCTGCATTGGCGTGAACGATGTCGACGTGGAGAATAGAGTCTTTAATAGCGGAATGACAAGGTATGACTAGGGTTTGATTCCAATGCGGACACGTGTCGCCTTCTTGGTCGACGAGAGTGGAGCATTTGGAGTCGGAGTCGATCCAAACGACGGCGTAGGGTTTGAGAGAGCCGTGCTTCCAGTTAATATTTTTGAGGTCTTTGGCAGAGCTTATTGTAACTTGTACATCGTAACGCGAGCCCATTTGCTAGTGTGTGTGTTGTGTGGATGGAGTATGTAAATGGCGAGAGAGACGGCTTTATATACACACACTATCTAAGTATCTCTGGTTTATTGAAAGAGCTTCTTTTTCTTTTTTGGAAAAGAAAGAGCTTTATTTTAGAGTAAATTACTAAAAGGTCTCTGCATGCAGGCTGCAACATGCGTCACTAAAGTTTATTATTTAATTAGGTATAATCTTACCCAACGTGTATAAAATATTCATTTCCCTCGTAAATATTTATAATTACGACCACTATAATTGTCCAGAACACGCAAATTCATAAAAAAAAAAAAAATATGTGCACCGATAATTATATATGAAACTAGAATAGTAGCTCTTGTGATTAAATTTAGTGAATTATTCACATGGTAGTAGAATTATTGTAGTTTACTAGTGTATAAAAGTTCAAATGGTAAGTAATTTAGTAGTATATGGTTGTTAGATTGAGGAAGAACGTATCTGGGAACCAGTTATCCGGGAAATACAGTATGTTACTTTGAGTGCGTGGTGAATCTGGTGATAGATTTCGAGTACCTCTGCCTTTTTTAAGGCCTTATCCTGCCCACCTTTATTACTCCTTGCATTCCATATGAAATATGACCTTTTCTTTTTAACTTATATTTTAATGTGTTTGATAAAAATGTTTATAAATATATTTTTAAAATTTTTATTTTATATAAAAGTTTAAATTTTATAAAAACCGAAAATTATATATATATATATATAAGTAAACTTAAAGGGCCATTTATTGTGGGAAGGAATAGCATTTCAGCGAACGAGAGCTACTAGCTCTATAGAAAAATAAAAACAGATAAAATATATTCTCATACTAATAAATAGGCATACGCGGGGAGCACACGGCATAGACGTGGAGAGATTTCTTAATTCTATCAATCTTCAACTGGACTGGCCGGTTCTGTACTCGGAATAATCGAATTCCTCGTAGCTTACCAAGTGCTCCATAATTAAAATTCTATACTCCCTATCTCATCATACATGTTTTAGACTTTAGTTGAGGAAAAAAATATTTTATTTTATCTATAATTCTTTTATGACATATATAAACTATTTTTTAAAATATTCTTATTTTTATGTTTTTAATATTTTGATTGCTTAAAAAGAATAAAGTTCATGAGAGATTTTCTTTGTGTGGTTCCTTATATTAGAAAAAAACAAGTAATTGTAATATTAGAGGGAAAAAAAATAGATTTAAAGCTCTTTTAAAAACAAGTAAATAAAGTAATCGTAATATTTATTTTTCCGAGAATCAATACTCATTTTCTCTAAAAACGAGGAAACAAACATCATGTAACTACTAACATCTATACTATATTATTATAATCTATACTATTATATCTTATTATATTATATCCTATTATATCCTATATATAATAAGAGTAAAAAAGATCTTATCCAAATATTATCGAACATTAAAATGATGGATGCTTAACAAGTACATAATATTATATACTAATTATTTACAAGTTATAATTATTATTAATATTCCTAACAAATATAATTTTTCTTACCTCGTTTCAGATTATAACTCAAACTCTATCGGATGTCTTAAGTAATATATAAATTTGAACTTAAATATCTATTTTGGAGTTGAATTAAAAAGAAAATTCGTAATTATTATGCTACTTACACGATAGATATTATTTGGGTCATATTTTGAGTTTCAAAAGTCAAAATTGAACGATTTTACAGTCCACACGAATCTTACAAAATTATCTTTAATTCAATATAATTTTCTCATATATAAACATATTCAATTTATATATGAGAAAATTATATTGAATTAATTTTAAATAACTGAGTACTACTGTTAACTATTTTTATAATTAAAAATTATTTATATTTCTAAAAAAATGTTATTATACATATTAAATTGTCATAAAACACATTAAGTATTAATATGGAGTAATATGTTTGGTTCAATAAAAAACCTGTCATATATTAATATGAGTAAGTGGGATGTAAAAATTATTATGACGGTAATTGCTATGTATCGTTTTATTTTTTAACATTAACTTAAACTTTAAATCTCATTAGCAATATAGTAACATCTATACAAAGTTTAAATTACACATATTATATAATTATTTATAAATTGAAATTAATACTATACTACTGAAAATCTAATAACATAAAAAACTAATTCAAATGAATAATCATATTATTAATTAACATATACATAAATACTATATTATTAAAGCCGCAACGGCAAATGTTTGGTACGTCGTCGGTCTGGTCCTTTTATATCTCACTCAAATTCAAATACACGTGTGTCTACTACTCAATTTCAAACACATTTTTTTAATCAATAAATAACAATGTTTTAATTTACTCATTAGTCTACCTCTTTAATTTATTTAATATCATAATTTATTGATTAAATTTTATGAATATCAAAATAATATTATTATTTTATTTATATTAATTAAAATTTATTATTGTGCTCTATCTATATTATATACTCCCTCCGTCCCGGCCAAATGTTTACATTTGGTCCGGGCACGGAGACCAAGGATAGTGGGTGTAATAGTGATTTTATTGTTAAAATAAATGAAATAGTGGGTGTAATAGTGTAAAGTGTTGAAAAAGTGGAGTGAAGTAGTGGATGTAATAATATATTTATTGTTAAAAGTTACTATTTTTAGTAATGTAAAGAATTGGGTGGGACGTCCCAAAAAGGAAAGTGTAAAGAATTGGTTGGGACGGAGGGAGTATAATTTTATATTATATTACTCTAAATTTTTTTTTTTAAAATTAGAATATAGAGTTATTTTCACACCTAATAGCATGTTTCAATTTTCTCATCGCTCAAATACTTTAATTTATTTAAAATTGTAATTTTACAATAAAATTTTTTGAATATTAAAATTATATTAATATTTTATATATATTAAACCATACTCTTTTATTTAAATTTTAATTAAAATATTTTCTAATATATTCGAAACTCTTTTTATTAATAAAAATTTATTAATGTTTTGCACGGGTTATTAATCTATGTTAATTAATATAAATATATANAATTTTTTGAATATTAAAATTATATTAATATTTTATATATATTAAACCATACTCTTTTATTTAAATTTTAATTAAAATATTTTCTAATATATTCGAAACTCTTTTTATTAACAAAAATTTATTAATATTTTGCACGGTTATTATCTATGTTAATTAATATAAATATATAGAAATATATTTATGCGAATTTAAACACATAATATAAATATGATTTAAAAATAATTTATCCCATATACAACATTACATAAAAAAATATTAATAACATAAATAATTAAATTAACTATTTAATTCATTTAAAAAATATAATATATTTTTTATTACTCTCCTCTCGTGCTTTGCACGGATTGTAGGCTAGTATATATTATATCTCATATACTATAATATCTATTAAATTTTATATAAAATAAACATAATAGAGATATTATCAAAAATATATTTAAATCTAATATGTATAATTTTAAATATATTAATCATATGTTTGATATATTAAAAAATCAAATTCATAATATTTCGAATCACAAAATTTAACATATTTATATATTAATAATATAAATTTATATTTTGTTCGATGTACATATTTGTTTTTAATATTTTATAATTTTCTTATTTATATTTAATTTAGTTGATGTAAAAATATATAATTTAAATAAGTTAAAAATATTAATATAATTATAATATATTATGTTAGATACAAACACTGATGTTGTCAGAGAATACTTCAATCAGAGTTTATTGAAATCAATCAGAGTTTATGTTGACGTCATCAGCGTTTAGAACCTGTCGACAGAGTTTACTCAATCAAAGATTATCAACCGATAGAGTTTATAATCAGAGTTTGACAGATGGTAATCTATAAATCAGAGATTGATTGAGATAAACAAGGAAGTGTTTTAATGCAAATCAATTACCTTTCTGGAAGCTATCTTGTAAGAGGATAATGATGGAAATCAGATACTGACATTTAATGATCATTATCTTTCTTGTATTTGGATATATAGTTGTGTACTATATAAACACAGAATTGTGTTTTATATTAGATAATTAATTCAAGATATATTATTCTCATAACCTAACAGCTCTTAAGAACTTTGTTTGTCTTGAGAGAGTTTTTTATTCAGTTTATCAAAAGTTAATATAAAACAGTGTTTCTTCTACATACTTGTGTTCATAATCGATTGTTTCGATACTATTATATTCAACCCTCCCTTCTATAATACATTATTATATGGGCAACAATTGGTATCAGAGCTTGTCGGTTAATTATAACTTAAAGATCTCAAAACAATGTCTGGAAACAAGTATGAAAGTATCATAATTCCAATCTTGAAGAAGGCTGAATACCCTACATGAAGGGTAAAGATGATGATGCTCTTAGAAGTCACAAATCCTGATTATCTAGACATGATCAATGAAGGTCAATATCTACCAATAAAGTTAATTCCATCAATAATTGTGGAAGGAAGATATGTTCCTGAATACTATACTCTGAAGGATAAGAAAGAGTGGACCAATGAAGAAAAATAAGAAGTCCTGAAAGATGCAAATGTGAGGAACATTCTGCATAACAGTTTAGACTCTGTGATGTCTAACAGAGTAATTGCTTGCAAAACTGTAAAAGAAATCTGGGATGCACTAGAAGTTCAATGCCAAGGAACTAAGGAGATAAAGAAGAATAGAAAATCTGTTCTAATTCAAGAGTATGGATATTTTGAGGTTAAACAGAATGAGTCTCTAACTGATATCTATGACAAATAGATGAGATGTCCCTAGATGAAGTGTATGGAAGGCTGAAAACTCATGACTTGGAGTTACAGCAAATGAAGAATAGGAAGAGTAGCAAGGCAAAGTCTGTTGCCTTGAATGTTGAGAGTAAGGTTGAAGAACAAAAAAAAAGTCTTAAAAGCCTCAACAAGAAAAGGAAAAACTATGATAGTTAATGAAAACAGTGAATCAGAGTCTGAGACAAACTCTGATGCAAACTCTGATGACTCTACAGACTCTGACATAATGGAGATGGTTGTCATGATTGTCAAAGGCTTCAAGAAGATGAAGTATATGGTACAGAAAGCAAGGAAACTTCCAAAAGAAGCATGAAGAGTCAGATAATAAAGACAGATTTAGAAGGAGAGAAGATAGAGATGGTAAGACCAAAACACTTGACAAATCAACAGTCAAGTTTTACAAGTGTAACAAGATGGAGCACTTTTCTACTGAGTACAGAAGCAAGGAATCTGGAAAAGCTCTCATCACCTCAAAGAAAGATTGGATGGATTCCTCAGACTCTAAAGAGAAAATAAACTATGCTCTCATGGCAAACACTGATGATCTCATCCTAAAATCTGACAAGGTACCAGACTTTGTCTTCAATATTAATACTAAAAATATTCATGAATTAAAGTCTTTTCTTAGAACCCTGCATGTTAGTTTTAAATCACAGTCTCTTGAGAATGAAAGATTAAAATCTGAAATTCAAACTCTATCTACTAGGAATGATTTTCTTGAATCTGAACTAACACACATGCTTAGCACTAAGAAAGAATGTGAAAATGCTATTCATATGCAAACTCAGCTAGAAATACAAGTTGAATAGTTAAAAGCTGAGATAGCTAAAGAAAAGGAGACTTTCAGAGTTTAGACAAATTCTGGCAAGAAAGTCCAACAAATTCTTTCTGACAAAAAATGAACATCTGTTCTAGGTTATGAATCTGATAAGGAGACATATACTAAGAATGATATGACACACACAGGGATAAAAGGAAATAAAAACTAATGGTCTTAAGGTGCAACCACACAAAAATTAAATGCACTCTTATATACACAATCTACTTAATTACCTTCGTTTTTAATTTAATTTCCCCGTTAATTGGTGAAATTTTTTTCAAATCTAACTTCACCACATAAAAATAGGGTTAAATATCAAACACATCACTGACTGCGTTAAAATGTATCAAATAGGTGACTGACTACAAATTTGACTCATTTTGGTCACTGACTGCGTCCAGATGTATCAAATAGGTGTCTGATTGCAAATTTGNAAATATATTATATTATATTTATTATTTCAAATTAAAAACATAAATTTTAAATAATAAAAATATAATATTAAATATTGATTTCTGTAATATTAAATAATAATTTCTATAATATTAATAATTTATGTAATATAATTACTGATTTTTATAGTATAATTTCTGTAATAAAAATATACTCTATTATATTTATTATTTAAAATTAAAAATATAAATTATTTAGTGTTATAGAACAAATTAGCATACAACAACACTAGTCTAACGGGGGAGGGAGCACGTGCAGCAAGGGGGTTCTTTATTCAACGTGGTTGGCCACGTATGGGCTTATGTATACGTGGGTTAGACTAGTTAAATGAGTCAGGTATTTTATATTTCTCATTTAAGTTATTTCTTATATATATATATTTTTTGTAACACTCCGTAGTAAATAAATTATAAATGTGAAGTAATCAAACTTTGAATTTCTATTTTAAAACCTACAAGTGACCGACTCATAATAATATGGGAAAGGTAGCAGTATATCATTTCCATACAGTTGTATGCTATTATTTCGGAAAAATTGCAAAACATCTGCAGTATCTATGACATGAAATGTTACATATGCAAACTTCGTAATAAAGGTCAGGTGTATATCAAGAGTTGATCAAAATAAATATACAGCATACTCTGAATCTATTTGAATAAACTGGTAATTGCAACGGGTGATAATGTGGTAGAGAAGCCAGGCCCTTCACTCGGTACTCTGGCGCATAATGCAGCAACCAACTCGTCTACCTCAACCACGTAAAAATATAGAATACATAAAGATATTATACTACAGCATCCAGCCCAATCTACAGATACAAGTGTGTTTACTTGATCAAACTACAGCATAAATATAAATATCGATCTCGTTGGTGGACCAAAATAGTAGCAAAATATTTGAATCAACGACTTCAACTAAAATGCGTTTGGATAACATCCTAGATGATAAAATATAAAATTGGCTCTTTGAATTTTTTTACATCTTACGTGAGATGACAATACGACATAGCACCATAACAAGGAAAAAGTTCTCCCGTGGCTCAAAGTCCCTCTAAATTCATACATAATTCTGTGATGTCTTACTTTCGATTATCTGCCCTCCCCAATGCTCCATACGCAAGGAAGTCTCCTCCACCTGAATTTTTTTTTTTTTAATGAAAATTTTATTTATAGCAATCATGTTAATCAGTTGGATAGATATGTAGTCATACTTGTACGAATGGTACTCTGATGAACTTTTTTCTTACCTGGTCTCTTTTTCTAATGTAGGGATGTTTACTATCAAGACTATGTAGGTTTGTAAAACATGTGTTCAAATAATTAACAATAACTTGAAATACGGAAACGGTAAACATGTTTTAATAGTACTAACATACCAGAAAATATTGAAGTTACATATAGCTTGCTGGAGGAGAAACAGAACACTAACCTCCTTAGTCCAGTTAGTTTTATAGAGTACGACAAGAAGAAGCATTGTCTGCAGGATCATTCCTATTATCATACCTCCCCATAGTCCCTACAATCATATCCAATTTGAATGAGCCATTAAAAACAGAGCTAACATCAGGAGAAGCTAAAAAAATAGAATGAGCCTGAAAAATAGCAAAAGATAAATCAAAATTTTTGAGGTAGAAGCAGGCCTTCCTTTGTGCACCTATTCTGTTCATAAATTCTTGTTACCTGCACCCCTAGATTAGCTGTGTAACCAAGAAGGTATCCCAGGGGAAGTCCAATGGCATAGAACGACCCCAAGTTGATGAAAGCCACAAGAGCTTGCCATCCCCCACCAACAGCAACACCTGCGAAGGATTCCAAATATTAATTAGCACTAGCCATCAGAATTAGCAGTGCAGAACCCAGTAAAAAGTTTACCAGATATCACTGGCTGGACACTGTTAAGAATCATTGTCACAGAGAGAAGGTATGCAAGTTTAGAAACAGCTTCTTGCATCTCCTTGCTATTTGTAAATATAGTTGCTATATGGTTCTTCAGTATGGAAACAATAATCATGCAAAGTATACCAATCAGAAGTGACTGAAAGACGGTGACGTACACACTATATTTAGTTGCTCTTGGACGTCCTAACCCAAGCTCGTTGGAGACTCGAACACTGGTGAAAATGAGATGTTAAGTAGTGACATTAAAATGACATAATTACTACATTGTTGGTTCATATCAACCTAATATATCATGCATCTATCCTGTGCACAAAGGTAAGAACTATAGAGAAAATAAGAGCATTCATTTCCAAGCATAATTGTGCTAAATTGGTAAATCTAGTTTTATCGAACCATTATAAGAATGTATCTACGTATGGGAATTTCTGATTTACCTTATTGCAGCACTTATTGCAATAAACACCATGCCCTCCCATCCATTGATATTCGAACTGGAATAAAAGCCAAATAGACAGTTAAAAATTCTATAGTAAGAGGTAGTGAATATACAATGTAAGTTGGATGAATGAGAAAACATGTTTGATAGTGAGATGCTTTGATGAGTAGATTAACCATATAAAAGATATGCTAGTTTACTTGGCACAACATGCCATGACATTTGTGAGGTGCCCAAAACTGGCATACATTTTTTCACATGACATCTAAGGATTTCTAGTAACTTTCTAGGTTTGAAGATGCAAGCCAGTAAAGAAAATAGTTCACTAGAAGTTATTTAGCTTTACCAAATAGTAAGTGATCCAACAGCAATCACAGCATTATCAAGATTGCCCGTGAGGAGATTTATGCTCATCATATACCACACCTCCAAGCAGAACATCACGGCTGAGGAAAATGAGAGCCTAACAAATGGCCAAATATCCTTAAAAGCAGCAAGTGACAATCCGGTCCAGCCATCCTTGCACCATACAATAATGTAAATAACTTGGGCTATTGCAGCTGTCCAACTTGTGAGGTCAAAGGCTATAGCTGCACCAGTTGTACCCCACTTAAAAACGAAAACGAAGAGCCAAAGTAGTCCACCATGAATAATTAGATTTCCAAAACCAATCAAGGCAAGCACATTGACTTTGCTTTGTGCTTGGAGAAACTTTTGGGTAGGAAAATTAATAGCCAGTGAAAATAATTGGGGAATGATTAGGATGGCTACTTCTCCAGCAAGATCAGCAATATCGTCTTCCTGACCAGCTAGCTTTAAGATTGGGGTAGCAAAGATGTATATGGGCATGATGAAGATACAAGTTGTACCTAGGACTATCCATGAGCGCTGCATATATATACCTAGCATGTGAAGTTGCCCAGCACCAAAAGCCTGACCACATAGAGTCTCTGTTGCACTTCCCATACCAAGCTGCAAAATTGTGGTGATAAATTTATAATGTCCCAGCAAAACACAAGAGCATACAGAACCAGATGTGGATGATTCCTATATTAATTTGTTTCGATCAAGTTTCTAAATTAAGAGTAATTGTGAAGTAAACATAAACCAATTTTCAAAGGTAAATGTAAACATAAACATGAACTAGTGGTGTAAGAACACCACCTAAACTTAGAAAAATATGCTTAAACTAGTTAAGGTTGGCTGTATCTATCACTCGTACTCGGAGTGGAAATTTCTCCAAGTGTGTTATCTACAACCGCATTTCCTAAACCGGAGGAAAAACTGACAGTTCTTATCTATGGCATAGACGATGCTGTTGCATTAAGCAGAACTGAACCGGTATGAATTAACAAATGTCGTCTATGTTCTATGTTAAAATTAAGATCAACAAGTTGAGTTTACTACATTATTATGCAGACATTTCACAAATTGAAATCAGAATTAACGCAAGTACAGAGTAATAACCGTATTCATAATCAAACAACGCATCATCCAAAAAACAGCAAAAAAAATTAAAATTGCTTTCGGGTACTATTTAGTTTGTAAACTAAATTAGTCTATATTTGAACAATTNAGCATCATCCAAAAAACAACAACAAAATTAAAATTCCTTTCGGGGTACTATTTAGTTTGTAAACAATTATTGTGACGTGAAAGCCTTAAGAAATAATAATAATAACAATGTACGAACCATAAAGCCGAATGAGAACATATTGATGACGCCCATAGCAATACTAAAGGAAGAGAGCTGAAGATCTCCAACATGACCTACAAATATATTAGTGAGTGAGTTGAGTCCAAACTGACACAGCGTTGTTAGAGCTATTGGTATCGCGATTTCCCATAGCTTTTGTGACTCTGTTACAAACACTGATCTCCAATGCTTTAATGTTCTCGCTGGAATGTAATCTCCGTTNTCCATAGCTTTTGTGTCTCTATTACAAACACTGATCTCCGATGCTTTAATGTTCTCGCTGGAATGTAATCTCCGTTTTCGCCTATCAGTTCATATTGGAGCTCCGCCGTGGCGCCTCCGCTTAGCAGCGGCCTTGCCGTGTTGTTCATTCTCCGGCTAATTGACACGTGTCGTGTTTTTTATACAACGCTTCTTTTTGCGCCCAGGTTGTTTCAACTGTCATGTGTGTGAATAAGACATGCATTTGTTGTGTATATTTTTCCTCAAGTTTGTTTTATACTATAAGTTGTTATTTTCCTGACAAAAAATTAATAATAATAAGTTATGTTATTTTTGCTGGGCTTAAATTTGTTCTGGTCAGTGGGTTGCGATATTATTGGATATTGGGCGTTGACGTAGTTGGTGTTTTAGCCCAAATTTAGTGTGGGTCTATGTAAGCTTTCAGCTACCTTCGGCTAGCTTTTTGGATCCGGGTATTGTAAGTAAATCTCTTTTATTTTAAAAAAGTTGTCGTTTAATTTTTTAGTATATATTTTAAAATAATTTAATTGTACAATTAAAATTATTATTTTTTAAATAAACATATTTATTTAATTGTTAGTTGACAAAAATGAAAAAGGTAACAAAGTAATTTTAATTATATAATCAAAACTTTTTGAAATACGGATTACAAATTTAAGTGTCACCTATTTAAAGATAGTGAGAGTAATATATTTCCAGTATTTTATAATAAAAAACAATAATACATAAAGAAGTTTAAACATGTAACAAGATACAGGATAAATGAATTGAATTAAAAAAATAAAATAAAATAATTGACGATTAAAATTTACGGGGATTTTAAAATTTTGGGATATTTAATTTGGATTTTAAATTATTCACCAAAATACGAGGGTATATAATTTGGATTNATTTTCAAGACTTTTGCGATGGTCATATATTTTTGTTATCTTTTTCTTCCTATTTACGTATATGTTATTTCAAATCATAAATCTTTATTAATATTTTTTAAATTAACAATATAAATATTATATTTTAATATATAGTTAATGAGATAATCCTAAAATGATTGCATAATATATATTTTTGTAGTTAATAGGGTTCGAACCGTTGACCTTTTGGTACAATTTGAATAATATTTCTCTTACTCTTTATTATATATAGTATATAATATAATTAATTACTGTATATTTATCTTATCTTACTTTGATAGGTTTATAGGTTGGTTGACTAGTAGAACTATTTACAAGGCGGCGATTAAATCATGACCATTGATCGGATTCAAAGCAGGTGGGAAATAAAGGAGTAGGCTTCCCTTTTTTAATCGTAAGATTCTTCTATGTTTTGTTTTGTAACGCAACATATATAGTGTATGTGCCTATGTGGCGTTGAGGCCGTATTTGCGTTCCCACGCTTCTTACTTGCGCGTAAGTTATCTTAGAGCATGTCCAAAGCTCCTACTCGAGTCGCCTGCTGTTTTCACTTTTTGCAGGCCAGCTAATCAAAACGTGTGTTTCTCAGGTCCCGTTTGGGACAGCTTATAAGTCGGTTTATAAGTTGAAAAAATTGGTATATATATATTTTTTTTGAAAATAAGTAACTTATTTTCAAATTTGGAAATAAGATTTGGTCTTAAATTTCTAAAATAAATATTAATTTTTAAAAAAAAATATGAAAATATTTTTTTTAAAAAAGTAACTTATTACTTATAAGCTAAGCCAAACACTCTCTTAATAGATTGGATGGACTACTCCAGTATAATGGACAATTCCAATTTTTTTAATAAGCCACATGTAAACAATTTTAATCAGTTTATATTATTTTTAAGTTGTAATATAATTTAGATATAATATTTTTTATTTTTAATAATTGGATAAAAAAGTTAGAAATTTTAAATTTTAAAATTAAAATTAAAATGCATTACATAATTAAAATATAACAAAAATAAGATAATTTCCAACTGCTAGTTTCAAATAAAAATAAACAAACATTAACTTCCAACTGCTACATTCGTCTTGATTTGATTTCCGCAATCATACTGGCATGAACCTCTCGTTGGGCCTCATTCATTGTACTAATATCAAGCATAAGAAGTTCCATATCTGCCTTCTTCGTTTTCCTATCTATCTCCTTCTTCATCTACTAAGAGTTTGTTGAAGGTTAATGTTAAAAATTGTTGTACCGTGATAAAAAGTAACAGAGAAAAAATGTGTTCATAAAATTTTAATGATTATTTGGTAATATTTTTTTAATTTGAATATATTTTGAGATATAATATAAAAAAATGTTTTTGGAGAGATTTGATAGTAAAACATGTTATTATTTTCTGGAAAAACTGAAAAACAATTTTTTCTAAAAATATGAAGAGACCTGCTTTTTCTAAAAATATTTTTTAAATCAAAAACACTTTTTGAGAAAACTGATTTTAAAATTTACGAAACCGACCATAATTATGTATAACTTCGTCATCTGACTTACATATGAATGGATTATATTATTTTTATATTTTTTGCAGAATATATTTGTCTCAAAGGTAATATATAATATATTTATAATATAAATTTTGCATTTTTTATTTATACTACAACAGAATATTCATAACACAATGCATGGGATATTTTTTATTTATACTACAACAGAATATTCATACAGGGTAATTTTAATTGCTTATATAATTTATAATGGAAATTATTATTTAATTAAATTTGTTTTAAAAGTAAAAATTATTAAATGTGGTGGGGACAAAGCAAGACACGATATTAATCTTGTATAACATAACAGGAAGGAATAAATCCTTACAAGAAAATGGAGCGAATATACCTAACAAAAATGAAAATAGAATTTTGCATCCCGAACCCACTAATTCAAAAACTATATTTATTTTCTCTTATTATATTCAAAATCTTCTTGAAATAGGATTCATTTGTTTAGTTCGTCCAAACGAGGTACTACATCTAAATGGCATTCCTATTTCTTAGTAAATGAGTTGAGACATGTCGAATTTTAAGTTATTATTTTTAATTAATTTATTTAAAAAAAAATTGAATTCAAACTCAAATTTTTATTAAATAAAATATTTTATTTGAATTTCATTTATTAATGAAAAAATATTGCTTATAAACAACTAACGAACACGTATAGTAAACAATTCAGGAACACAAATTACTATAAACGAAGCTCACAAACTTATATTCGTATCAAATAATTATAAAAATTTGGATTGAATAATTATAAAAAGATATTTTTCAACATAAAATAGTTAAAACATATATTGAAGTTACATATAGCTTGCTGGAGGAGAAACAGAACACTAACCTCCTTAGTCCAGTTAGTTTTATAGAGTACGACAAGAAGAAGCATCGTCTGAAGGATCATTCCTATTATCATACCTCCCCATAGTCCCTACAATCATATCCAATTTGAATGAGCCATTAAAAACAGAGCTAACATCAGGAGAAGCTAAAAAAATAGAA
>QRFB01010855.1:759-28684 GCA_008931105.1 Oenanthe javanica
CACATTGGTCAGCAGGGACTTGTCTCCTGTCATGTGCCTTGAACATCTACTATCCAGAATCTACATGACTTTTTCATTAATACCTGTGCCCTGCAACCATAAATTGATTAAAGTTTCTTTAGAACCCAAACTTGTTTGGGTCCAAGAAATTTAGAGGTTCTTGTAGATGGTGTAACAGGTTCAGTTTTCACATCTTTAAGTTCTACTTTGACTGAACTCGAATCATGTTCCTTTGCCTTGACAGATTTGTCTTTTGGCTTAGGAGATTGAGTCTCCTTCCTAACCTTAGGAGGACTAGCAGTCTTTGCCCTTACCTTTTTCTTATTCATGCTTCTTTCTATGCCTATGCAATTACTAGAAGTAGATGCATTCATCAAATTGAAATAAACATGCATAATATTAAAAGCACATGGCATACATCCAGTAATACCACAAGGCAAATGAGAACTATTCATGCTAAACATGTTCTGCACAACAGGAATATTAGATTCTACTTTAACCTTATTACATGCATGACTAAGGTGTCCAGCAGAATTGCAATTAGTACACAATTTCCTAGGTGCAGTGGGTGCAGGTGTAGCAGAATTAGCAATTTTAACACCTACTTTCCCATTCCTATTACTCTTTGACTTGTTCTTGTTACCACCTAATTCAGTTTTAGCAGATTCAGTTTTAACTGGCTCATTAGGTGTAACTTCTTCTACATTATTTTCCTCAACTTCTTTCTCTTTTAACTTATCCTCAACAAGCATTTCTTGTTTCCATACGATAGTATCTTCGTCTAAGGGTTCTGAGAGTGGGAGCTTAAAGACAGGATTACTACTCTTCTTAATGACAAAAGGAACATTTTCATTTTCTAATAAAACAGTACTAGAAGCATTGAAAATTATATTCCTTTTATCCTTCTTGTTTTTCCTTTTATGTTCATCGTAGTCAAAGCCTATACATGTCTTATTATCTAAGCTCTGCTTATCCATTATGTCTTTAGCAATATTAGCTGAGTTCTTAAAAGCTTCCAATTTTAA
This sequence comes from Oenanthe javanica, assembly GCA_008931105.1. Taxonomy (NCBI): domain Eukaryota; kingdom Viridiplantae; phylum Streptophyta; class Magnoliopsida; order Apiales; family Apiaceae; genus Oenanthe; species Oenanthe javanica. The sequence continues at coordinate 1,785 of QRFB01010855.1, forward strand.
CTCTAGCTCAGAAATCTTAGCCATAAGTGCTGTCTCAACCTCTGCATTACAGATAACCTTATTCTCTAAATATTCATTTCTTTCCTTAAGGTTATTAACTGTGATTCCTACAAGCTCTAGTTGTTCCTTTCCAGATTCTAGCTTTTTAATCTTCGCAACTAGTCTAGCATTTTCTGCTTCAGAAGCTAGCATGCTTGTATGAATGTTAAACATCACTATGCTCAAGTCATTAACAGTATTTTTATATTCAGATAGAGACATATATACAGTGGTGAGAATAGGTACCTGTGATGATGATGGAGATTCTTCTGAATTATCTGCCATTAATGAAAGATTTCCATATTCTTCTTCTTCAGAATCTGTGTCATCCCAGCTTCTACCTTCAACAATGTAAGCCTTGCCTTGTTGTTTTGCAACCAAAGCATCCAATCTCTGTTTCAACTTCTCATTCTCCCTTTTCAACTCATCATAGCTTTTCTTCTCGTATGAACTCTTCTTCTCATAAACCTTCTTGTCTTTTGCTTGTTTTGGTTTCTAACATTCAGTGGCGAAATGCCCTAGTTCATTGCAATTGTAGCACCGGAACTTACTACGGTCTACCATGTTTGACTTGTAACCACCTCTTGAGTTGGATCCCGAAAATGATCCTGTCTTCTGAAATCTGCTACCAAAACTTTTCTTGTACTTGGGATTCCTTCTGAATCTTATATGCTTGAAACGCCCTGCCAAGTACGCCATAGATTTGTCTTCCATCTCATCAAGCTCTTCCAATGTATAAAAATCATCTTCCTCTTCAGCTTGTGATTCTGTAGCCATTTCAGCTTCAATGATCAATTCTCTACCAATCTTGGTTTCAACAACCTTTGCTTCAGAAGTCTTCACTTCATCTGCCACAAGAGCTGTGGTCTTCATTAGTGCTGCACTCTTACTGTCCACTGAGCCGGAACCATAGATAATCAACCTCTGTTCTTGTTCCATTTCATAAGTCTTCAATTTTCCATATAGCTTTTCAAGGGGCATGACATTGAAGTTGTCCCTTTCTCTAATTGAAGAAACTTTATGCTCAACATGATGTGGAAGAGTCAACATAAACTTCCTGTTCGTTTCCCTTAATGGATAGTTCTTCCCCTGGATACTCAACTCATTTAATAATTTATTATATCGCTCAAAAACTTGAGTGATTGTTTCTCCAGGAGTAGATTTGAACGCTTCATATCTTGATGTCAGTATATCCAACCGGTTCTCTTTTACTTCTTCTGTTCCTTCCATAATCAGTTCGATGGTTTCCCACATGTGCTTTCCAGATATACAATTTAGAATTTGATGGCACATGTCTTCATCCATTGAGTCAACAATAATCAACTGAAGGCCTGTGTCCAATGCAACAATTTCTTTCTCTGTATCGGTGAACTCTGTAGAATCCTTTGGAGTAGACCTTTGAGGAACTCTTACTTCGTCCACTGTAAATTCAGGAATCATCTTCATTGGTACAAACGGTCCGTTCTCTAAGATACCCATGTACAACAGATTTGCAGCCTTAATAAACAGGGTCATCTTCTTTTTCCAGAGATTATAATTCACTCTATCAAACTGAGGAACCTTAATACTTCCTACTTTCTGAGAACTCATGATATTGAACTTTTCAAAATTATTTAAAGTTCAAAAAATTTCTGAGTGAAATATTTTGAAAATTAAAAAATTCGTGAAAAATTCCAGAAGCTTAATACTGAAGTCCGAACAATAAATCCTGATTTATAAACTCAATCAGTAAGCTTTGATACCAATTATTAGTCCCAAATATCGTAGAAGGGGGGTTGAATACTATATTGTCCAATTTTAACTTAATTCACAGAATGGTTCTTTATGGACTTTATACAGTTCGAACAATTGTATAATCAAACAGGTGATAAGCAATAACACAACAGTTCGGGGAATATATCTTTTGATTTATATAAACCCTGAGGTGCTCCACAAATCTAATCCTTAGATTAGTTACAGTGATCCACTAGTACAGTTACAGTTACAGTTACAAGCTTTAATAAGAACAATCAAAGTAACAACAGCTGATTACAAACTTAATGGCTTCTGTGTTTACTTCTCTTGAATGCTCTCTGTGTTTCTCTCTTCAATGCTCTCTGTATTTCTCTATCTGTAAACTGAATGAATGAATACCAAAGACGATGCTTTGCTTCCTTTTTGTGTAGACTTTATCAACTAAGGATACATTGCTCATTTAGGACCAAGTAAACTAGTTGCTTCTCAACTTCTTTTTATCCTTAAGTATCAGGAACAATTTACTGAGTAATTGTTTAAGCCTCGATGAGTTTGTAGAATAAGTATCGGAGACTTAAAACAATTCCTAAAATAAAATCAGTTACTTCAAACATTAGTAACCATCGGCAAGTGGGTTGGTGGGTTTGAAGTCTTTCCTGATAGTTAATAACTATCAGCATATAAGACAAAATAAGCCCTTTCATTTCACCAATTCTTTTCCATTTGTTTATCTCACCCGATGGTTAATAACCATAGGTGAATAAGACAAAAATACTTGTTAACCATTGGTGAATGAGACGAAATAGCTTGACCAAGTTGACTTCTGGATACAGCTTCTGTAGTCTCTTTACTTACCCAATTTCGAACCTGATAAGCCCTTAATATATTTTCTTCCACTGCAACCAAGGCTAATAAATATTTCCTTGATTATTCGAACTTGATTTATTCTGAGCTTCATCATATACCACTTCACTTGTTACCCATTTCAGTAAATAGTCAATTCTTCTCATTCATAGATGCAATTCTCAATCTCTTTTGTGCTGACGTTTGGTGCAACTGGTCTGGTTCACAAACGACTAACACGATCTTGATCTTCACATCTTCTTTACAATACAATTGACTTTGTTCCTTGTTGATTAGAAGTGCTTCTAAACTTCACTGGAATCTTCTGTTTTCTCTGTAGTAAAACCTTCTTCATCTTCAGAACCTTTGAACCACTTCAACTTTATTCTTCACTGAGGCTTGAACATGTTAATGAACTTCTTTCAGTGATCTTCAATGTCTTCAAAGCTTCCTCTAATAATTTGGTCTTTTGTATTCAACTTATAAATGATTCGCAGTCGATTCCGTGCTTCATTTTAATATAAGTTACCGACTTGTTGTGTTGAGTTAGTTACCTCGGTTACATGTTACTTTAACGTTACATTTTGCTTTACAATTCGTGATGACTGCTTAGATGTGAGAAGATAAATGTTTGGAATGAAGTATTTATGCATCTCCAAAGGACCAACTAAGAACTACTACACCTATCAGGATTTAAAAGATCTTTCCTAAGAGATGGTGAAACTAGCTCTTAATTGTGTCTCTGATCATGCCTAGACAGATGAGGAAAAGAAGGCCTTAAAAGCTCTTGAAGGTCTTAAAAGCTCTTGAAGGTCTATATGGAAGGATGATTCCCTCCAAGAAATGAATTTGAAGCTCAAACTTAACTTGAAGAGTGCTTAGTCTAGATGAGCTTAGTTCGAGATAAATTTGTACTTGTAATTTTCCCTGAATTTTTTTATACAAACACTCTAGTTATGTTAGTTGAGTTAGCATTTGCAATTTACTTTGAATTTGTCTTTATTTTACATAAAACTAAATTTAGAGAGATTGTTAGGTATTGTGGTGTAATCAACTAGAATTACTTAGTTTTAATTTATAAGAAACTAAGTAAAATGTACTGTTATATGGATATTGACAGTATGTTTGTTATCACTTGTAACAGTATGTTTAACAGAGTTCAAATAGGTGACAGTAAGTCTAATAGTTAATGTCTTGTAAAAATGTAATAACATTGTCAATGAAGTAGAAGTTCACAAAGAGTTCAGGCACAACATGGATCAAAAATTTGACAATAACATTCTACAACTGAAGCCTACGACAACATATTCAAGTGACAGCACAATTGGGACATACGACATCAATTATTCTAATGACAGTAAACTTGGCGGGGAATGAAGATTCACAAACAAGTTTTACTGACAACACATTTAGCGGGGATAGTTGACAACAACTTGGAGAGAGTAAAGTTCGAGGATCTATCGAGGCTTGATAGCAAAGTGTGCAGAGCCAAAGATACTGTTACCATGGTGGAGCTAGAAGTTGAAATTATACTTTTAGTGAAGCTTCTAGTCTGTTCCAGGTAGCAGACTAGATAGTGAAAGCACAAAGAATGATTTAGACATTACTATGTACTCTGTTAAGCCTACTACTGCAACTTGGGAGAAGATAAGTAAAAAGATAAAGTGTGCTCAAGGAGTCAAGGATATATGTACATCTTAGAATAGCTTTATCTACAAATGGAATGAAGACAAAGTTGAACAAGAAAAATAAAGTTTCTATTTTAAGCTTTATTCTAGGACAAAGGAAAATTGGACATGTAAGTGAGATATTTATTTTAGTATAAATACACATATCCCACAAGCATTTTTCCTTAATGCAACCGAGCTAGGTTGTTTCTCTCAAGCAAGAAACATTAGCAAATCCATTGTTCTTGTTTCTTAGTAGCTAGTATTATTTTCCAGTTAGTTGTAGCAAACAAAAAATAATAAAATTATTTTTTGAAGTTAAACACCTGTCTTCTTATTCTTGCTTGCTTAAGTTTGTTTGCATTTCATACTTATGAGTGTTATTGTCTTGCTTGTTGTTAGCACGAAAAGTAATTATTTTGTAAGTTGCATTCAACCCCCCCCCCTCTACAATACTCATATTGTTTAACAATATATATTTTTGAGATTTTAATATAAATAATATATAGAGATTATAATATTAATAATATATTATAATTTTATCAAAATATTATAATAAATAATAATTTTAAGTTTTGTAGAGTTTGAAGAATTTGAATGGTAATAAAATTAAGATGTGTAAGAGAATCTCTAACAGATCTAAAATTTAGGAAAATTTGGGGAAGATAGAACTCCAACAGTATTCTAGTAGTTCCTTAAATAGTTAGCATCCACATCTCATTCTTAACTTTAAGTGATGGCTATCCCTTCCTTATCTTCTTTTATCAATTAAATATTTATTTCTATTTTGTTGGATCAAATCAAGCCTACTATATTGAATGTATTTGTCTTGTTATAGCACATTTAGAACTCTTGTACTAAGTTAGTGACTTAGTGCTTTTAATATGTTCTTGCAAATAGAAGCATGTTTCTATTGCAAATTCAAATGTATAATTGTAAGTCAAAAAATAAATATTGATAGAAGATTCAATTCTGGATCATGCATCAAACCTAAGAAGACTTCACCAAAATAAAAATTGCAGTATGGAAAATCTTCCAAGTCAAGTGATCGATCGAGAAGTCACCCTGGTAGAGAAATAACATGTGAAACTGGTAGAGAAGTCTCAAAATACTCATTGGCAAAGTATTTGATCGAAAAGTGTCTATTCGAGAAGTTAAGGAATTGAAGCCAATCGAGTAGTGTGAAAATGATATACATTCGAGAAGTTCAGTGAAGCAAATCGAGAAGTAAGTTATTGAAGCAATCGAGAAGTATGAGGAATCGGATCAATCAAGAAGTCTATGGTAATGGACCATTCGAGAAGTCTAGTTCAATCGAGAAGTAATCAAGTCATGATCAATCGAGAAGTCTAGTCATTCGAGAAGTAAAATGCCAAAAGGTGATCGAGAAGTCTTAGAAGTACTTGATCGAGAAGTCTATTTCATGACTTCTCGAAGCAACAACAGTTGAGTATTCAAATACTTTAAGAAGCTAATTTCAAGGAAATTTGTAGAAGAATAAGACAAGTATTTTGAAGCTCTGTCATGATCAGGATTAGTCAAACCTGTGAAGATAGAGACAAGTCTACAAGTAGCTTGAAAGAAGAAAAAGACAAAGACAGAAGAGTAGAATGCAGATGTAATGTATTGTCAAAAGAAAGTGTTAGCTAGAAATAGATAGTGTACAAATGAAAAGCATCTTTTGTCTATTTCTAGTTTTAGCTAATTGACTTGTAACAGCATGTGCCAATGAGACATGATGTCTATATAGTTTATGCACAGCCTCATAAGTCAGTAATAAGTTAAATATTTTCATATTATTCACTCCTTGTATCTTTCAAGAGCAAGAAGCTGAGATTCAAAACTAGAATATCATATTTGTAGAAATTCATTCTAATATACAATTAGTTTGAAAGTTAAACTTTGAGTGTTTATTTTAATTCTGCAATTCTGAAGTAAACACTGCATAGGTTAACTAAACTTATAAATATCTCATACATTAGTTCATCAATCAAAGAAATCAAAAGAAGTAAAAAGTTTGAAACTACACAATCACCCCCTCTGTCTAGTTTCTATGAAACTCATTCTAACAAGTGGTATCAAAGTCAGGTTGTTGACATACAAACAGTACAAAGATCAAAATGAGTTCCCAGAAACTTAACAACATCAAGATTCCTCTATTTGACAGAGAACGCTACATATTATGGAAAAATATAATGTTGACATTCATCAAGACTNTATTTGACAAAGAACGCTACATATTATGGAAAAATATAATATTGACATTCATCAAGACTGCAAACTACATGTATCCTGAGATCTTGAAGAATGGACCATTCATGCCTGTCATACTAGTTCCTGAAACAACTAGTAACTCAGAGGTAATACCAGTTACATGGGTACCAAAAGATCCATCTCAGTACACTGATACAGAGAGAGATAAATTTGTTCTTGACAACAGTCTGATGCTCATACTGATTGACTCTCTAGACATGGTCATGTATAGCAATGTTGTCAATTGCACCTCTTTCAAGCACATTTGGGAAACCATAGAGTTACTATGTGAAGGTACAGTGTAAGTGAGAGAAAATCAAAGAAAACTATAGGTCTCACAATATGAAGCTTTTATGTCAAAACCAAATGAAGGCATACCTGAGATTTTTGAAAGGTTTGATAAAGTAATCAATGAACTACAGCTACATGGAAAGGCATATGAGACAAAAGAAAAGGACTTGAAATTTTTGTTGACTCTTCCTGAGCACTTGGAGCATAAAATCTCTACTATTAGAGAAGGAAGGGATCTAACAAAACTCTCATTGGAAACTCTATATGGAATATTAAAGACATATGAATTAGAGTTCTTTTAGAAGAGATCTATTCTAGGAAACAGAGGCAAAATAATAAATGTTTCTAATGCTTTGATTGTCAAAGAACTTGTAAAGATAAAGAAGGTTGGTACAGGTCAAAGAGTAAGGATTGAAGAGATTGTTGAAAAAGATAAAGAGGAAAATGAATCTATAAGGAGTGAATCTGATGAGGATGAGTTCTACGCCATTGAGGTGTTGAAAGGGATGGATAACAAATCTTTGGCATTTATGGCCAAAAAATTTAGAAACTTAAGGTTCAAGAAAAACAAAAGCTTTCAGATAAAACCAAACTTTAGCTCCGCAAGCAAAGACAAAGCACCTAGGAGCCGTTTTAAAGGAGGTTATAAGACTGGTTTTGTTGAATGGTAAAAAATAAGGTGTTATAACTATGATGAATTGGAACACTTTGCCACTGAGTGTAGAAAGCCAAAAGCAGCCAAGAAGGACAAAGATTATTTGGAGCTGGAAGCCAAGTATGAAGCCTTGTTGAAAAAGCAAACTAGTAGAGCATATATAACAGAGAACATGTTGGGATGATACAGATGAGAATGAAGATGAAAAATATGGAAATGTGGCACTCATGACCAAAACAAATGATGGAGCATCATCTTCAACAAGTCAGGTACCAAATCTAATCTCTATTGAAATGTCAAACTCTCAATATAAGAAAACTTTTGAAGAATTGAGTGTTGAGATATTTAACATACATACCATATGAATGCTGCTTATAAGGAAATAAATAGATTGATGAAAGCTAATGATGAATTGTCTGTTAAGAATAAATATCTAGAATTATCCTTGGTTAACATGGAATCAATGAAACAGGAAATTGAGTACTTAAAGAATAAGATCACATGCTTAGAACAAATTGAAAAATTTCCGAGGGACAAAATTTCTGAAAGTTAATTGAAAATTAGTAATTATTAAAACTCATCAGTACTGGTTCAAGAGTTCTATGAGAAGCTTCAGGAAAATTCTAAGGTTGGAGTTGGGTTTGACTATGACATTTTCAAGAAGAAAAAGATTATGACAATAAAATGCAAGATAATTGAAGTTCCTAATAATCCTCACATTTTGAAAAATGTTAAAGCTCCAATTTTTAAAAAGGCAACTGTTGAGTTTGACGAGTTAAGTATGGTCATCAAACAACAGTTGAATGATGAAGATGAACTAAAAGCTAAGAACACTATGCCTCATGTTAATGTAGAAGAATCTATATTCAAGGCCAAGTCCACACCTGTTCATGTTGAAAGAGAGGAACCTGTCCTAAAACCTGAAACTGTTCATGCTAAAAAGAAAAAGGCAAATAGAAATGGTAAAGTAGGCATTAACAAACATAACAACTATGCACCTGTTCACAATGTTCCTCGGAAGATTTGTAAAAACTGTGGATTAACAAATCACCTTACTCATGTGTGCAAGAAATCTGTTATTGATAATGTTGAATTTTCTTGTATGCCATGCAACGTAAATGTGATGAATACTTACTTTAGGTTAAGGAAACAGTTTGTTGAAGGTTGTATCAGTCAAAATGTAAACAACAAAATTGCTAGGCCTAAATCTGCTAGTCCAATCAAAGGAATAATACACTACATGTCACCTAGAAATGCATCTAGCTTAGGAAGCACTAACCAAGCTAGGAATCAAAACCAGAAAAAGGAAATTATGCATGATAAAGTGACTAGGACTGTTAACAAGAAAAATGACATTCAAATGACTAAGCATAAATGACCTAACCTAGTTTGGTTACCAAAGAAAACCTGATAAGGGCATAGGTAAGAAGATGAAGGTTATGTGGATTTTGGACTGTTTATGCTCAAGGCACATGACTGGTGACAAAGCCCTGCTGNGTGGATTAACAAATCACCTTACTCATGTGTGCAAGAAATCTGTTATTGATAATGTTGAATTTTCTTGTATGCCATGCAACGTAAATGTGATGAATACTTACTTTAGGTTAAGGAAACAGTTTGTTGAAGGTTGTATCAGTCAAAATGTAAACAACAAAATTGCTAGGCCTAAATCTGCTAGTCCAATCAAAGGAATAATACACTACATGTCACCTAGAAATGCATCTAGCTTAGGAAGCACTAACCAAGCTAGGAATCAAAACCAGAAAAAGGAAATTATGCATGATAAAGTGACTAGGACTGTTAACAAGAAAAATGACATTCAAATGACTAAGCATAAATGACCTAACCTAGTTTGGTTACCAAAGAAAACCTGATAAGGGCACAGGTAAGAAGAAGAAGGTTATGTGGATTTTGGACTGTTTATGCTCAAGGCACATGACTGGTGACAAAGCCCTGCTGTCACAATTCAAGGAAGAGGCTGGCCCAATGGTGACCTTTGAAGACAACAACATTGGCTTAACTATGGGATATGGAAAATTGGTTCATGGAAATGTTGTCATTGAAGATGTATCTTTGGTAAATGGTTTGAAGCTCAAGTTATTGAGCATCACTCAATTTTGTAACAAAGACTTGAAGGTGGAGTTTGATAAAGAAATGTGCCTCATATCTCATAGAAAAACCAAAGAAATTGCTCTATATGGAATAAGGAAAGGAAGCATGTTTGTAGTTGATTTGGACTCTGCGAATAGGGATAAAATATGTTGTTTTACACCTAAGCTTCTGAAAGAGAAAGTTAGCTTTGGCACAAGGGACTGTCTCACTTAAACTTCAAGAATCTCAATTCTCTAGTCAAAAGAGAATTAGTAAAGGACTAGCCCTCACTTGAATTTTGCATAGAAGGATTGTGTGAGGCATGTCAAAAAGGAAAAATGAAAAGGTCAAGTCATAGAAGCAAAGAATTCACTTCAATCATAATTCCCTTACAACTAATTCCCATGGACCTTTTTGGACTAGTGAATGTCATGTCAATGTCCAAAAAGACATATGCACTTGTCATGGTGGATGATTAATCCAAATATACATGGGTGGAATTCCTACACTCAAAAGATGAAGATCTTGAGCTCATTATTGAAAATCTAAAGAGATTGGATAAAGGCCCGACACATGTTGTGGCTATGAGTGACAATGAAACATAATTCAAAAATGCTACATTGAGTGAATTCTGCAAAGAAAATAGAATTACTCACCAATTCTCAGCTCTAAGAACTCCATAATAAAATGGTGTTGTTGAGAGGAAAAACATGACTTTAATTGAAGCTGCAAGGACCATGTTAGTAGAAGCTAGTCTACCAATAAGCTTTTGGGCTGAAGCTGTCAGGACTGCATGTTAAACTCAAAATAGGACACTCATCACAAAACCTGTTGGAAAGAGTCCTTGTCATATCATGACAAACAGAAGACCATCTATAAAGCATATGCATGTGTTTAGAGCAAAATTCTTTGTTCTCAAAGATGATGTTGATCATCTAGGAAAATTTGAAGCTAAAGCATATGAAGGAATCTTTGTAGGATACTCCTTGGACAAGATTTTTTATAGAGTATATGTGATTGATCAATAAAAAGTGATGAAAAGCATAAATGCGACTTTTCATGACTTCAAGTTTCCTACCATTAGTCTTGAAGGAGAAAACTATGACACCTTGAGATTTGAAAATGAAATCGAAATGGAACCATCTGAAAATGAGAAAGATGAAAATGCACATGAAGATTCACATGTGAAAATTTCAGATGGTACAAGTGAAGAGATGAGGACTTCAGTCACATCCAACTTGAGAATTCTCTACACAACCCTAGCATCAACTCAGGGGGAGCTTATCATGGATTAACAACAAATGCAAACAATCTTAATCAGGAAGAAACAAGCTCAAAGAAGTGTGGCTCATGAAACAAAATGAATAGAGCTCACACTTCAGATCAAATAATTGGAAATCCTGATGAAGGTGTGAGGACAAAAAGAGAAACCATAAATGAATGCTTGTATGCATGTTTTCTATCTCAAAATGAACTTAAAAAGATTGAAGATGCATTGTTGGATCCAGACTGGATTTTTGCAATGCAAGAAGAGCTAAATCAATTTGAGAGAAACAATGTTTGGGAATTAGTGCCACCTCCAAAAGACAGATCAATTATTCGCACTAAATGGGTTTATAGAAAAAAATAGATTAACATGAATTTTCATAAGAAATAAGGCAAGGTATGTTGCAAAAGGATATTCACAAGAGGAAGGGATTAACTATGATGAGACAATTGCTCATGTTTCAAGGTTAGAAGTAATAAGAATTTGTTTAGCCTTTGTAGCCTATTCAAATTTTAAAGTCTATCAAATGGATGTTAAGAGTGCATTTCTAAATGGTGAATTGGAAGAAGAAGTTTATGCGTAGCAATCACCTTGCTTTGAAGACTTAAAATTTTTTGATTTTGTTTATAGAATCCTCAAAGCATTGTATGGACTCAAACAAGCCCCTAGAGCATGGTATGACACTCTAACAAATTTTTATTAGAAAATCAGTTTACTAGGGAACAATTGACAAAACTCTCTTTTACAAGAAGCATGGTGATGACATCATTCTAGTTCAAATTTATGTGGATGATATCATTTTTGGTTCTACAAATGAAAAGCTGTCAAAGGTTCTCAAAGTTCATACAAAGTGAATATGAAATGAGCATGATGGGAAAACTCAATTATATTCTAGGCCTTCAAATTAGTCAAGGGACAGATGGCATATTCATAAGTCAAACAAAGTATATCAATGACTTACTAAAGAGGTTTGATATGCAAGACTGTTCATCTATAAAAACACCACTGTATATAGATATCAAGCCTGATAAGGACAAGAAAGGCAAAAGTGTAGACATGAAGACCTATAGAGGAATGATTGGATCTCTTCTCTATTTAACAACTAGTAGGCCAGATATCATGTTCTTTGCATGTTTGTATGTAAGGTTTCAGGTCAATCCAAAGGAATCTCATCTCATTGCTGTCAAAAGAATTCTGAGATATTTGAAAGGAATAACACAAATGGGATTTTGGTACTCAAAGGAAACATGATTCAACCTAGTTGGATATCTTGATGCTGATTTTGCTAGATGGAGAGTTGATAGAAAAAGTACCTCTGGAAGCTGTCAATTTCTTGGATAGATATTGGTGTCATGGTATAGCAAAAAGTAACAATCAGTTTCAACTTCCACAATTGAGGCTGAATATATAGCTGTTGGGAGTTACTGTACTCAAGTGTTTTGGATAAGAAATAAGTTAAGGTATTATGTACTAGTTTTGGAGAGGATTCCTATCATGTGTGACAATACTTGTGCCATATCCATTGTCGCAAATCCAGTGAACCATTCAAAGAAAAAACACATTGATGTAAGGTACCATTTCATAAGGGAACATGTAGAAAATGGTGTGATTGAATTATGTTATGTTCCTACACAAAAACAGTTGGCTGATATATTTACTAAACCACTACATGAAGGCATCTTCACCAGATTGGTTAATGAGATTGGAATGCTATTTTTTTTGGCTAGTGGCTAAATAAATATATCTCACCAATTGTTACAACAATTACTTCACAGACATGAATGCTCAATGATTTATCTAAGTAAAGTAAACTGAAGTATATTTATAAATATATCAGTCATATTGTTGTACATTATTTTTGAAAAATCAAAATCAAATTGTAGCTTGGAACTATTTTCATATTCTAAGTACATCTATAAAGAATTATTATACTTGTGCATCTTTAAATAACAAATGTGTTATTCAATTCTGCAGAAATATTTAATAAATGCATTTTTAATCCCAGATTAAATTAAATTAATTTAAAATTTAGTCTGAAAAATGTGTTTGATAAATTTTAGTTATTTTATTTTCCAAGTGAAAATAGAGTAAACCTTCAAAAACTGGAGTTTCTGATTAAGTTGCCATCCTTTTCTAACTTCTAGACTAGTTACCATTCTTTTGAGTTCTTGAATAGTCACTAAATAAAGTTCTCGAATCACTCTTTTGCGAGTTCTCGATCAAGTCATTAACGAGTTCTAGATTGTGTGGCAAATTGAGTTCTTGAATGATACAGTTCTCAAATTCATATATACTGACTTCTCGATCAATTTCTGACAGTTCTCTACTAAAGCTACTTTATTCATTTTCTGAGTTCTCGGTCATTCAAAATCAATTAAAATTCTAGTCGAGTTGTCTAAGTCATATAAATAGCAAAGTAGATCTAACATTTCATTTCTACGCTTAATCACAAACTAAAAGAACTTTTACTCTCAACAGTTGCACTCGAATTCTCCCTGGCTTTTTTCTAAACTCTTTCGTTTCTTCACTTCTCTTTTTTACAAAATATTCTAATGGCGTCTTCTGGCTCCAACCGTACAACTGAGGTGTATGTTATCGTAGACACAAACTTCCTAGCTATTTCTCGAGACGCAGAAGAAAAGCCTCAATACGAATGTTTCACTAGGTTTCTCATAGAATCTTATTTGAAAAAAACACTTCTAGCCAATCCAACTCTGTACTTGGATGTGCTTGAATAGTTCTCGAAAACTGCAGACTATGAGGATGTGGCTTTGGAATATCGGAGCTCCAAAATCATTGGACATGAAAAATTAAAGAGGTCAACAATAGCTTCAATGAAAGTGATGTGAATGTAAGTCTATGTCTCCCAACAGAAAAAATTGATAATGACCCAACTGAAGATGATCTTCTTGATTTCTTAGACCTCATCAGATATGTTGACACTGTTGAAAAAGGAGCAGATGAAAAGAAGTTTAAACTTGGAAAGCTGAACAAGAAATTTCTCAGAAATGAGTGGTTATTTGTGTTTGATACACTGCTGAGAGACTTCACCTGCAGGAAGACTGACTATGACCAAATCAACATGATTACATGAACGTAGGCAAGCTCATACTTGGGTAACTCATAACCAGGATTCCAAGAAACATAATGAAATTTTCTTCCCTCACTTCATTCAATCAATTCTAAATTTCAAAAATGCTAATTTGATTGATTTTCCTGGGATGAACAAAAATAGAATTGGCTATAATAAGTTTATTTCCAAAATCATTTTTAGAACCCTGGACAAACATATCACACTGAACGTGCCTTTGCAAATCACATCTCGTATAAGGAGTGTATTTACTAGGTACCCATTTGTGCAGCCTACATATGGTTACCTTGAAGCAGTAGATGGTCCCAAGGTGGTAGAAATACCCAATGCACCTAACCCAGGGACTCTAAACCCAACTACAGACATTTCTCCAAATCCCCTAGATGGTAGTAAACCAACCTCTACATCTTCTCAACAGGGTGTAGTTGAGAAGAAGAAAAGGAAGAAGCCAGCTGCTAAGAAGAAGTTGGAAACTATATTAGAAAATATAAATGAACAACTTGAGTCACATGTGGTACCTCTAAAGAGGAGAAAGAAAAATAAAAAGGCCACACAAAGTCACTCTACATCCTCCTAACAGGGTGTAGAGATTGAAAAGGGATTAAACTTATTACTAGTTGCATTCTCTCAACATAATGTATCTATCCACTCTACTTTGTAAAGAGTCTGCACCATCACAGGAATCCACTCCTGTTGATGATAGAAGTGAAGTAGAAAAGAAGACACATGAGCTCATAGGAACTTCTTTTAAAACTTCTCCATTCTCTCAGGGGGAGTTTCTAACACTCACTTCTACTCAAATTATCTCTTTCACTCCTCAAATTTCTTCTCAACCAATTGTACACAGCCATGCACAATAGGTTGTTGATCACCAGGAATCTTCTTCTCTTGGTGAGCCAATTTCAAGTGACTTGGTGCATGACACCTTGCTTACCACCCAAGACATATATTAACATAGTGAGGGAATACATGTTAAGGTATATCCTGATGACACCATCAAAACCACAGAGGTTCCAGAAGTTTTTACTTCAGACTCTGTGGGGGCTAATGATACAATTCTATTTGGTCTCATTAAGGAGCCATTGGAGCACCAAGTGTCTTCACAGATATTGGGAAATCTTGGGGACCTCCACACCATGCAAATGACATCCTCTGGACACTCCTCAGTCAATCAAAGAATGTCCTTTAGGAGGAATTCACCTATCCATCCAGGGTCAATTAATGACTCATCTGAACATTTGGATGAAGAAATAGACACTGAGGGACTCACTACTTCAAGTTATGTTCCTAGCTCTCACTTTATATCAGAATGGATGGAGCATGTGCAACATGGCAGTACTTCACGACCATCCACTAGTGGTGTTGTGTCTGAGGAGAAATTAAAAGAAATTTATAGAGACCAGTTGGATGGGTTATATCACATTACATAACAAATACTCAGTTTTCACCTGCCTAAAAAGGACTATGCTGCTATTATGCTTGAGTATGCCAAAGATCAGGAAAAAATAAATGATAAAAATGCAAAAATGACTGAAGAATGAGAGGCCAATGTCGATGCCTCGCTGGACAAGAAACACACTGTGAGCATGGAGGAGATGTTACAGTGGATGAGAGAAATGGCATCACTTGTATTCTATGATAAAGTCTTCACTCTAACTGCAATTTATGATGCTATTCATGATGCTCCTATAGTATAATTGCAGGCCAATCATTATTTAGTAAGGGGACTCCAGTCTAAGATTGAAGATCATAGACACAAGATGGAAAGTAGAATAAACTCTATTGATGAAAAGATCATGCCTAGTCTTAAAGCACCTGCTCACACCAAATCTGATTCATCTTTGGCCAGTAAAATACATGCATGACAAAATGGAGAAAATGGAGAAAGTTTTCAAGGAGATGGTTGAAAGAATTGCAAATCTTCAATAAAATCATACCAAAATCAATAACATGGAGGAAGTTTTGTATGAAAATAGACAAGCAGACAAATTGCCACAGGATGTGCCACTTCATGAATTGACTCCCTTCCATGTGGATCTGTTTTATCAGTATAAGGCCAATGAAGAAAAAGTTGAATCCATTTCTATGGCTAAGTTAAATGATAAGGTGGAGAATTTAGCTACCACTCAACAGACTCTGTCCAACACTATGAATAAAGTGGTGGCCAGTGTTAGCTCTCTTAAAAAAGAAGTCAACACTTCTATGTCTGGTCAAAGTCTGTCTCTTACTCAAGTTTCCAATCAACTAGCATTCATTCAAACTCTTCTCTTCATATTGACTGTGCCCCATCAAGCTCCTCAAGTTTAAGTATCTTCTCAAATCAAGCGCAGTCATTTGTCCTTTCTTCATTAGCAACAAGATATCAACTCTAAAGGGGAGAAAGAAAGAAGGGAGAAGATTGAAGCTGAAAGGCAAAAGGCTGTCATAAGAACCTTGAGGCCGGAGGTGCTAAAGCCAAATGCAGACAAAGAGTTTCAGTAATCCTTGAAGGCTATCAAGGCACAAGTTAAAGGACATCATTAGCATTATAAGAAAATTCTAGAAAAATCCAATTTCACAATAAATGAAGTCAAATATGAAATAGATGGCAAGATGTGCAAGGAGCTAATAGTGTGGATGGAATCTGACTATTTCAAAGTTTCAGTCGGACTCTTCAATCAACTCTCATACACAGAACTTGTATGCATGTACAAAGCAATTGAAATAGTAACTTAGGAAGATGATGACTTAAAGAAATATGTCATCGGTCATCTCCTACCTATTTTACTTCCTGAGGCATACTGCAATCCTGCTGGAGTGATCTACATGTCCAAGGTAAATAAGTTGGCACACTTTATGATTCCTCAACATTTAAATAAATAAAACAGGAGCCAAGTTATTAGTCTAATTGATCTGCTAGAGAAGAAGAAAATAAAACAAGAAGAAGACATATTGATTTTGGAGAAGATGAAAAGGTTCATGAATGATCAAATTTCGGATTTTGTAAAGGAAGAATTGGAAAAGAAAAAGAAAGATGATGAGGACAAAGATCAAGGCAAGAAGGACAAGAAGCCTTACCCTAGGTGTGATGAGGGAGGAAAGAAAGATGACAAGAAGAAGAAAGATGGTGATGACAAGAAAAAGAGAAATGTTTCAAGCAAAGAGAAGAAATATGAGTGGAAGAAAACAAAACAAGTTGTTGACAGTCAAGTTAGCACACCTACCTCAATTCATGGTACTAATGTGGCTTCAATAATTTCTGAAATTGATATTATCTCTAAACCCAAGTCACCTAGAAGACATCTTGTCAAGGTGACTGCAAATGGAGTGATAAGGAGGAAAATAAAAGGAAGCAATGTCAAGAATCTTAAACCTTGCAAAAGAATCCAAGTCAATGAAGCCATCAAAATGAAGGTCAAATATTCTACTTGTTCTTCACTAATTAGATATCCTAAATGGAAGAAACAACTTATTGTTCCTGATAAAGGTCTGTCAGTATAGCCTATCCAAGAAGAAGTTGTGCAAAGCAAGTTATATGTCAAGAAATGGATGGCCATCAGGATTTCTAAAGTTGAAATGAGGGATAAAAGGATGTTCGTAACCATGATTGATGGAGAAGAAAGGCCATTCTACTTTGATAACTCAAAATCAACCATTCATAATATCAAGAGGGTAATCAGTCTCTTTGATATGAAGTGTATGTTGAATAAACTGAAGATGGTTGAAGTGGCTGAGTACTTAGTCAGAAAATATCAAAAGAAGATTGTCAAGGTCATATACATGAAAGAAATGACAGAAAAGAAAATCAAAGAAGAAGAAGAGATTGAGAGGAAGATTGAAGAGTTAAGGAAACAAGGAAAATGCACAGTCTTCAAAGACACTGACAGAGTTGAATTCAAACTCAGAAATAGAGTAACTTCAAAAATCAGACTTAAGTTTGTCACAGATTTCCCTTTACAAACTCTCACAGTGGCAGCTGATATGTTGGAGAATGCAGTGTTAATTGAAAAAATACTTGCAGGACAAGAGATTCTCCAAGCCATTGAAGAAATAAAAGTTAGAAAAGAGAAAGAGAAAGAGAAGAAAGTCAGATATGATCAATTCATGGCAACCCAGAATCAAAATCAGTGGTAGGCTTGATATCTTGTATTAATTTGTAAAATTATCTTTTTCCAAATTGAGGGAGATTGTTGGACCAAATTAAGCCTACTATATTGAATGTACTTGTCTTGTTATAGCACATTTAGAACTCTTGTACTAGGTTGGTGACTTAGTGCCTTTAATATGTTCTTGCAAATAGAAACATGTTTCTATTACAAATTCAAATGTATAATTGTAGGTTAAAAATAAAGATTGATAGAAGATTCAATTCTGGATCATGCATCAAGCCTAAAAAGACTTCACCAAAATAAGAATTGCAGTATTGAAAATCGTCTAAGTCAAGTGATCAATGAAGAAGTCACCCTGGTAGAGAAGTCACATGTGAAATTGGTAGAGAAATCTCAAAATACTCATTGGCTCAGTATTCGATCGAGAAGTGTCCATTCTAGAAGTCAAGGAAGTGAAGCCAATCGAGTATTATGAAAATGATATACATTCGAGAAGTCCAGTGAAGCAAATCGAGAAGTAAGTTATTGAAGCAATCGAAAAGTATGAGGAATGGGATCAATCGAGAAGTCTATGGTAATGGACCATTCGAGAAGTCTAGCTCAATCGAGAAGTAATCAAGTCATGATAAATCGAGAAGTCCAGTCATTCGAGAAGCAACAAGGTAAAAGGCTGATCGAGAAGTGTCAGAAGTACTCAATCGATAAGCATATTTCATGACTTCCAAAGAAAAATAGTTGAGTATTCGAATTTTTCAAAAAGCTAATTTCATGGAAATTTTCAGAAGAATAAGAAAGTATTTTGAAGCTCTGCATGATCAGGATTAATCAAACCTGTGAAGATAGAGAAAAGTCTACAAGAAACTTGAAAGAAGAACAAGAAAAAGATAGAAGAGTAGAATGCAGATGTGATGTACTGTCAAAAGAAAGTGTTAGTTAGAAATAAATAGTGTACAAATGTAAAACATCTTTTGTCTATTTCTAGTTTTAGCTAACTAACTTGCGAGAGCATGTGCCAATGATACATGTTGTATATATAGCTTATCCACAGCCTCATAAGTCAGTAACAAATTGAATATTTTCATATTATTCACTCCTTGTATCTTTCAAGAACAAGAAGTTGAGATTTAAAACTAGAATTTAAGATTTGTAGCAATTCATTCTAATATACAATTAGTTTGAAAGTTAAACTTTGAGTGTTTATTTTATTTCCACAATTCTCATGTAAACACTGTACAAGTTAATTAAACCTACAAACATCTCATACATTAGTTCTTCAATCAAATAAATCAAAAGAAGTAAAAAGTTTGAAATTACACATTCAACCCCCCTTATAAAGTTTCTGTGCAACTCATTCCTAACATCTCTCTTCTTTTCTCTTTCTTTTTCCTCTCCCTCATTTACAAAACATAAGTGGAATTTGAATTTATTATTATAATAATAATAAGGAATAATAAATAGGGAATGTTGTTGGAGTTATCATACAATGTAATGTCTTAAATTACTAGGTTCAATTTAATAATATTATTATTAAGTAACCCACTATGAAGCTGTTGGAGTTGCTCTAAGTTTATTATATTTATATTATTAACGTAGTTGGGAGGGTGCCATGTTTGTAGTTAAATAAAATGAAAATATGGAGCTAGTTGAGGCTCGATCTATCACGTAATATATTTGTATTAATTATTTTGAAAAATAAATAATATTTATATGTTATAGGCAAAATCTTCCTCTTCATCTTNCAAGGAGTCTTTGAAGTGAACATGATCAGAGGGGTTACCAGTTGGGTTATGAACAAGAGAAGCGCGGAGGTCACGGAGATTATCAGACTGGAGTTGGTCGAGGGAAAAGTAAAGACGGAGATACCCCTGACCGTCGTTCATGAACAAGAGAAGATAACCAACCAGATGGCCGACAATGATGGATTTAGAGGAATGGAAGAGGTTATGGCTATCAGCGATATCAAACCGTTCGTAGGGAAGATCATGAAAGATAACATCGGGAGGGAGCGGTATACGGGGAATAACAAGAAAGACCAAGGTACAAGAAGATGAGTAACCANCATCATCTTGGATAATATTTCTGGAGGGTTAGCCCACTAAGGTTACGATATTAGGGGTGATGGATCAGGGCTAGGTCCGTTTACAATAATGTTGGACCGATCTCCTAACTGCCACATTCCTTATACGTAATCGGGTTTCAACGACCCGAGCCCAGGTGTATTTGTGGCGGTGGACCAAATCATTTTTGGAGAATGAAATCTAATCCAATTATGTTTCGTGCTCCCTAAGNTCACCACCACAATAACAATTCACGATTGCTGTCTGAAACTCTCATCTCCCAGACTCATTCAGGGGCATATGTGAGTTAAGATTCACCGGAGGTTCAGATCCCGCTGAGTATTTGGGAAGATTCAATACTGAGATGGAAGTATATCAAGTGGAGGACTTACCGAAGTGTAGGGTCTTAGCTTCCACTCTGAGGGGAAACACCCTCCAATGGTTTCAAACCTTAGCTCATAAATCAATTTACTCTTGGGAACATATGAGAAAGTTATTTATAACCCAATNGAACTACGTTGGTCTTGATCCCTATATAAAGGGTACTTAGGCACATTGCGAAGGGGATATAACACTCTTTCGCATTCAAAAACCCTAAAATTCTTGTGTGATGTTGTCTCTTAAGCTTATGTAATCTCAGTCTTAAAATCATCACTAATCACTACCATAATTCCATCAACCCTCCAAAATTTGTTATTNCACTCTGAGGGGAAACACCCTCCAATGGTTTCAAACCTTAGCTCATAAATCAATTTACTCTTGGGAACATATGAGAAAGTTATTTATAACCCAATTCCAGTCCGCAATACAATATGCCTCTCCGGTCAGAGCCTTAGCCAATATACGNCACCAAATTCCTTTCTTAACAATTCACGCTAGAAGGAAGGGTTTTTGACATCTTTGGAGGAAGGATGTCGAAACACACACCCAACGATAATGATGGACGGTCGGAGATTGAGAAGGAGAACCCGTTATTGAACACCTCTGGTTCCGCGACACTGAAACATCACGCCACCACTTAGAAACAACCAACAATCATGATGAGAAATGAATAAATCTTCAATCAGATCACCGATTTTGACCTATCAGTTTCATGGAGAAGTGTTTCAAAAATTTGGAGAAAGTTATCATCGGAAATCAACAAGGAAGCCGAGACCACCGTGCGGGGAAGGAGCCCATGACGGAAGGAAAAAGCACTAAAGAAAAGACCCATGTGCCGTATAAAAGGTTCCAAGATGTGACACCCCGTGTGCTGACATATGGTGGGGACCAAGACTGAGCGGGAAGAGATGTTAGAGGTTGGTCTATCGACTCTCAATGACAGGGACCGAGCATATATCGAATAGATAAGGGAATGTATACAAATGTCCAAGGGTATGCATGTGGGAGATTTAGTAGGGGTAATGGATGCTATTGGGGGAGATTAGTCATGGAACAAGAAGGTTTGGATCGCAACCAAGGAATGATAACCAGAAGATACCTTCCTCGGATGATGTTCAGATTATAGAGCCGACACCATATAAAATTCTACCACGAAGGATGAGAGCAAGGAGTCTTTGAAGTGAACATGATCAGAGGGGTTACCAGTTGGGTTATGAACAAGAGAAGCGCGGAGGTCACGGAGATTATCAGACTGGAGTTGGTCGAGGGAAAAGTAAAGACGGAGATACCCCTGACCGTCGTTCATGAACAAGAGAAGATAACCAACCAGATGGCCGACAATGATGGATTTAGAGGAATGGAAGAGGTTATGGCTATCAGCGATATCAAACCGTTCGTAGGGAAGATCATGAAAGATAACATCGGGAGGGAGCGGTATACGGGGAATAACAAGAAAGACCAAGGTACAAGAAGATGAGTAACCAATAAAAGGTTTGGGAAACATCCGGGCGGATGATTTACGGAGACTACTAATCCAAGTGGAAGGAGCTAGAGACAACCTCTCATCACCACCACAATAACAATTCACGATTGCTGTCTGAAACTCTCATCTCCCAGACTCATTCAGGGGCATATGTGAGTTAAGATTCACCGGAGGTTCAGATCCCGCTGAGTATTTGGGAAGATTCAATACTGAGATGGAAGTATATCAAGTGGAGGACTTACCGAAGTGTAGGGTCTTAGCTTCCACTCTGAGGGGAAACACCCTCCAATGGTTTCAAACCTTAGCTCATAAATCAATTTACTCTTGGGAACATATGAGAAAGTTATTTATAACCCAATTCCAGTCCGCAATACAATATGCCTCTCCGGTCAGAGCCTTAGCCAATATACGACAACGGGAGGATGAAACCCTTCATTCATATTTTAGGCATTTCAATGCGGAGGTACCAATGGTGTGAGGAGCTACTGATGAAATGGGGAAGAATTTTTTAATAGCAGGAGTAAAGACTGAGAGCGATTTCTTGAAAAAGTTGCAACAAAAGCTACCCTACACTCTTTTAGACTTTTACGCATTAGCGGAACCTTTCAAAAGAGAAGATGAAGCTCAGGCAGGGTTCAGAAAGTACGATAATAATCCTCGTAATAGGAGAGGAAGGAGGGACAGATCACCTAGTCCCAAGAAGAACAATGTAAACTCTATGAAAGTTAGAGGTCTGGATAGTCCTCCGGAGACCCCACGATCATATAGCCCTAATANAGGGAATGTATACAAATGTCCAAGGGTATGCATGTGGGAGATTTAGTAGGGGTAATGGATGCTATTGGGGGAGATTAGTCATGGACCAAGAAGGTTTGGATCGCAACCAAGGAATGATAACCAGAAGATACCTTCCTCGGATGATGTTCAGATTATAGAGCCGACACCATATAAAATTCTACCACGAAGGATGAGAGCNAGTGATTAAGGGAGAATGAATCTATGAGAAGCCTATGCCAATTGTGACCAATCATATAGCTGACAAAAAGAAGTATTGTGCTTATCACGAAACCCACGGGCACAACACCCATGAATGCAGGAACTTGAAGGATGAGATCAAAACCTTGATCAGGGAAGGAAAGTTGACCGAGTGGATAGTACGAGAAGTAAAGAAGAATAAGGAAGACTCAATGAAGAAAAAAGAAGTTAGCAATGATGCTTAAAAAGAAAACAAATCGGCTAATGTTCATCCTAGGCCAATTCGGGAAGCAAGTATTTACACGATATCTGGGGGGCCCACATTGTTGGAAGTAGAGTGGCCAAACAACCACCTCTAACCAACGTCAATCATCTATCTGAAAGGGCGCCCAAGCTATTCAAGGGGGAAGATACGTAAATTATCTTTTCGGAAGAAGATACGTAAGTTAAGGTAAATGGCACCATCAAGCTACCGGTAACGTTAGGAGAAGATCCACTTTCAGCCACCCTGATTGTAGATTTCATGGTAATTGATCAACCCATATACTACAATGCTCTGATCGAAAGACCTATTTTGAAGGAGATGCGACTAGTTACCTCAGTAAACCATTTGTCAATAAAATTTCTAACCCTGCAAGGCATAGGTTGCGTAAAAGCCTGCTAGTATGAATCAAGGGATTGTTATAACAAGACGGTGAGGTCCGTAGAGAGAGGTAAAGACTCAAGAGATCCGGGCATTGAAATAATCGATTTTGAGGAATAAGGGGCTCGTTAAACAATTTGCTCCTTCGGACCTCCAAACTTCTCACAACCCTTATACAATATGGTGTACATTATTCACTTTCCAGACGAAGATGAATCTGAGATAGTCACCCTCAAATACTCTTATTAGAAGGTCCCTCAGGGGTAAGATCCAAAAATCCTCAAGTATTGATGATTTAGTCTTTTGCGGCCAAACAAAATCAAGAATAGTTCCAAGAGGGGATCATGGAAGATGTTAGTGATGATGATGAAGATCAACAAGCAGCAAGGGCAAGAAAGGAGAAGAGTGTGTCAAGGGAGGATACCCCTTGTATCGACTTGACTAGTATATGGTCTTAACCAATCAAAGAAATGATGAATGTCGTACCAGAGTTAGATGATTCAAATGTAGAGGTTGTGTCGGTCCGCGAAGTAGGCGAGACTAGTGCGTTTGACAAGTTCAAAATTGATATTGATCCTCAAATGCCTGAAGCAGTCAAGAGGACGGGGCCAGCGGAAGAAACAATTGAAATTCTGGTAGTTCTCACTGATCTGTCAAAGAAATTGCACATTGGGACGCATTTGGAGGCAGATTTAAAAGTAGTTCTCATTGATTTCTTGAAAAATAATATCGACATCTTCGCTTGGAGCGATGCAAATATGGTAGAAATTGATCTAAAAGTCATGTGTCACCATCTTATCATCAATCCAAAATGAAAGGGGGTAAAGTAGAAGCGAAGGGCCATCAGTGGAAAAAAAAGCAAAATCTCTAAAAGAAGAGGTTGATCATCTACTCAAAGTCAATTTGGTCAAGGAGTCTTTCTACCCAGATTAGTTGGCTAACCCAGTCCTAGTCAGGAAGAATAACGGAAAATGGAGAGTATGTGTCGATTTCACAGACTTGAAAAAAGCTTGCTCTAAGGATAACTTTCCTATTCCTCGCATTGAATAATTTGTAGACACAACAACAAGACATGCTCTTATGAGTTTTATGGATGCTTACTCGGGGTACAATCAAATTCCCATGTATGAACTTGATCAGGAAAATACATTATTAATCACTGATAGAATACTATATTATTACACCGGGATGCCTTTTTCACTTATCAACGCTGGGGCAACATACCAGCGACTGGTGAACATGATGTTTAAAGAATAGATCGGGAAAAATATAAAAGGTCTACGTCGATGATATGTTTGTCAAATCAAAATAAACACCAAATCACATTAAACACTTGATGGAGATGTTCGAAATTTTGAAAAAGTACTGTATGAAGCTAAATCTGTAAAATTGTGTCTTCGGAGTCGAGTCGGGAAAATTTCTTCATGGTGAATAATCGTGGGATAGAATCTAATCCAGAGAAAATTCAAGCGTTGCTTAACATGAGATCACCAAGAACTGTAAAAGAGGTAGAAAGCTTAACTGGAAGGGTATAGGCCCTGAACATATTTGTCTCCAAATCTTCAAATAAGTGCAATGAGTTCTTTCAAGCTATCAGAGGAGTAGGCAAGAAATTTGAGTGGATGCCAAAATGCGAGGAGGCTTTCCAGAAATTGAAGAAACAGTTGGGATCATCACCGTTACTCACCGAACCAATTGAAGGTGAGACACTCATTTTATACTTAGCCATTTCAGATTATTCTATTAGTGTTGTGCTTGTCCGAGAGGAAATAGACGTGCAATTTCCCATTAATTATGTTAGTAAAAGAATGTTGGATGCCGAAACTCGATACATGAACATGGAGAAGTTGGTACATACCCTTATCGTTGCGTCCAGAAAGTTGCGGCCATATTTTCAAGCATGAAACCTCTGGAAGAATGTTAAAGTGGGTGGTCAAATTGGGGCAAATTGGCATGGAGTATAAATCTCGAAGTGTCATAAAGGGTCAAGCCCTTGCTGATTTCATTTTGGGGTTTTCAAGGGAAGAAGAAAGCAACTCTACCGCAATAACCATTATCCCAGATTGTGTACCATCAAACCCATTAGAACCATTTCCAGAGTTATGGTGGATGTTCAGAACCGATGGTGCAGCTAACAATGAAGGTTGGGGAGCGGGGGTAGTTCTTATCAGCCCGGAGGGGCACCACTAGCGGAGTGCCTTACACTTCACCTTTAAAGTTACAAATAATGAGTAGAATATGAGGCCCTGATCTCAGGGCTTAATCTTTCTTTAGAGATAAAGGTAGAAAACTCGACTATATTCAGTGACTCAATGTTGGTTGTATACCAGATTAAAGGAGGATACCAGGCTAGAGGAACACGAATAGAGCTCTACTTATGATACATGAAACGTCTCCTATAATCATTTAAGAACATCAAGATAGAGCAAATCTTTAGAGGGGATAATCAAGAAGCAGATGCCTTGGCATAATCAGGCTCTCAGAAAGATGCGACCATACTTTGGCTCATACCATTAGAAATCAAAGAGCAGCCAAGCATCCCGAAATCTGAACTCATGCAAATTGATCAATGCGCACCAAACACTTGGATGACACCCATATATGAATACTTGAAAAATGGCACTCTACTAAAGGATAAGGGAGAAACTCGTAGACTATGATACAAAGTTGATAGATATGTGGAATATAATGGTTCTCTCTACCGTCGAGACTTCAACCAATCACTGTTCAAATGTGTAGATGAAAAAGATGGAAAATACATCTTGAGGGAAGTAGATGAAGGAATTTGTGAAAATCATAAAGGGGGTGTTCATTAGCTCTAAAATTTTTGCGATAAGGATACTATTGGCCAATAATGAAGGAGGATGCACTTCGCTTCGCTCGCGCTTGCGATAAATTTCAAAAGTACGCCAACTATGTTCACACTCATGTTATTCCTTTAACTTCTATTGTTAGTCCTTGGCCTTTTGCAATGTGGGGGATTGATCTAATTGAGAAGCTGCCTAAGGGAAAAGCGGGTGTTAAATATGCGGTAGTTGATGTCGATTATTTTACCAAGTGGGCGGAGGATGAACCTCTAGCTACAATTACGGTGAAGAAATTATGAGATTTTGTGTACCGGTCCATCATTTGTCGGTTTAGAATTGTTAGTGTAGGTGCCCTAGAGGCAATACAATTTTTCCTTTTAATAAACATTTATGTCATTTGATTATTNCTCTAGCTACAATTACGGTGAAGAAATTATGAGATTTTGTGTACCGGTCCATCATTTGTCGGTTTAGAATTGTTAGTGTAGGTGCCCTAGAGGCAATACAATTTTTCCTTTTAATAAACATTTATGTC
>QRFB01010856.1:0-28683 GCA_008931105.1 Oenanthe javanica
TCTTTCTTCTTCATCATATGAATTCGTAGCATTTGACTGTGTAGTGCCCGAAAATGATGATTTCATTTGTGGTTGATTTAGTATATCATGCTACCAGGAATCTCCAAATCGTCACTTGAATCAGTAGTCCTATTCTTTTTTGAACGTGGCCCCCATCCAGTAACGCCTGTAGCAGTAGCTCCATCAAATAGATGTGTGCAAAGATCCGGAAAAATCAATGGTGCAGTCCTCAAAGAGGATACATGTTTATTGGCCTGCGCATTATATACACTCGATATTAGGATGTTCATATAGTAACCTAATTTATCAAGTTGTATTATTATTAATGAGATATACCTGATTGTGTTGTTTCCATTCTTTTTCGGTGAAGTTGAATGTGTTAGTTGTGGGATCATAATGATTTCCCGTCTTAGCTTTGACCATACACCAAGCAACATATCTATGCCCAATCGTATCGATTTCTCATTTGTCTGGCGTCAACATTAAAGTTATGAGTTTTTCTAAGAATTTCTCCCACATTTGCCCATGAATACGCTTTCAGGCCACTACCTAGCCTTACACTGACCGCAACCTCATGAATACAAGACTCAAGAAATGTTTTGGTTATTTGTTCGTCCTTCCAATATGTTCTTAAGTCTTTTTATTCTGGAGTTTCACTTGGTTGATCCATATCTACAAAGAAAATAATACGGGAAGTAGTCACAAAAACGAGCGATAAGGTATATGTTAAATTATACTAGCAGAATATAGAAGTAGTTTCTATACGTAGTACAAATCATTTGCATTTGTTTAATTTTTATGGGATACAGAAGGCTATGCTGAAACAAAATATCACTTGAGGTAAATTGTCCTCTCATTCTGGCTATCTCAAATGTTATATAGCAGGTACTGGTATGAAACATCTAAATTTTTTAATAGTTTTCATATAAAACAAGTTGGATTGATTAGTGTTAATCGTAATTACTTTGAAAACTTGGTTAGAGCACTAGAGAATGGTTTTCCAAACATCGACTCTGTAAGTGCTTCTAGTATATATGAAACCAAGCTCAAAGTGTGTTCACTACAAGAAATATATGTAAAGTTAAAATGTATATGAGGCTATTCTTTTTATCCCAATTTTTGGTATGAGGAGAAATGTAGAGGTAAAAAAATGCAGAGTTTTATTCCAATTAAACTCTTTCATGCATTAACAAATTAACTTAAGCAATAATGAACTACTTTCATCCGCATTTATAACAATTAGACTTTAGATACTATATTCAAATAATAAAATATTATATTGAATATTAATATTATTTTAATTCATAAAAATTTAAAATTTTCAAACTAATATTGAATATAACCATATTTTTTTAAAATTAAAAATTAGTTATAATGCAAGATTATAATCCATAATTTAGATAGATATCATAACAGTATTTAATAATTATTTTTTTAAAAAATTATTATATAAATTTATTGTAATTCCAAATTTATAAATTTAAACTTAATTTTTTCACGTATATATTTCTTAGCCCCCTATATATATGTAATGAGAGTGGCTCGATTTATTTAGGGTTTCCTCGCCGCACTCATCAACCACCACCCGTTCCTCTTCTCAACAAAAATAATTACTAGAGCTGTCTGAATCACTCACAAAATGGAGCTTCCCAACACTACAAGTAAAAATCCAACAGATGCTCAGCGGCTTGAATTTAAGAGAAGGGCTTCGATGTCGATTATACGGATTGAGGATGAAGACAAGTTCTTTGTTGACTTGACTCCACAGTCGTTGGAAGAAGTGGAGAGGAGAGGGGGTATCGGCCACCTTGTTGCTCGAACCGTAATAATTAATCCTTTTTAACTTATATAATTTTACCTATATATCTAAATTGTTTATAGCTAATATAGTTTTTCTGAAAGTTTCAGTCCATTATTTAACAATTAATTTGTTTAAACACCTTGCAGTTATTGAGAGAGGATAACTCAAATGCTGCAGAGAAAACCGCTCAAAAACGGAAAAGTGTACCAATTGAGGACGAACAATATTCTACAGGATCTTCTATACCTCAGCCTGCAGTTAGGTCACCCCAAACTAGGAAGAATGCAAGACTTTTATATCAGCAGAAATTCAAGTAAAACAAAATTCAAAGGATGATCCACAATTAATCTTGATAAAGATTAGTGCTCATTATTTATGATGGTCCCGTGGACATCTTGTTATGTTGAACTTCTGCAATGTTCTTTTTTCATGAACCATTTGTGTATTATTCTTTTATTGCGAATCTGAATTATGTATTTTCTTATACAATGAAATGTTATTATGTTAAATATTTGATTTACGTCATAACACAAGTTAAAGCAACAATATATCATCCAACCTAGCAAAAAAAAAAAACAATATATCATCCTCATAGACATGTTCATGCATTTTGTCTACTTTGAGTTCAATGATATGTACTCAACGCGATTCTGAGTAACATAATAGTCAACTATTTCTTATTGACCAGACAAATAATGTCGCTGCTCTCTGCAATATTTTTTGTCCAACGATTCAAAACAAATTCACAGGGAATTTGTGGGCATTGATGCAAGGCTGCAAATGCATGTTTGCAAAAGTAACCCGTATGTATGTAGAATTAATTTACATGAACACTGAATATGGTAATCGGATAATAGCACGTAAACCTACAATATATTATAAATATAATAATTAAAGATTTGCAGAAATTTTCAAAGAAGGTAAACATGCATATCAAAATGAATAATAAAAATAACAAGCATAATTACCTCCAATATGTTGAAACTATGAAATATAACGTAATCATAACTAGAACAATAAAAATGAAGAATAAACAAGAAGAAAAACTGAAGCTGATATGTACAAGCTGGAGTACTCTAAGGACTACATTGTATTATTGTTTCTGGTTGTTCAAATTGAACTGGGTACATGCAAAATATATAAAGAAAAGCTAGCTAAAAATATGCAACAATCTCCTATTATATCTCCACTACTCCGCTCACTTGAAACTACTCCTAAAACTACTCAACTGACCGCACGATTTGATCAAACTGCTACTAACATGCAACACCATGTCACTCAGCTAACTTCCTAGACAACATAAAATAAATACAAATATTATTATCTAAAACAAGTTTTAGATTAAATCCCAACAATTTCCCTCTTAATCTGAAACTTGTTTTGAACAAATCTAACCAGCCTGTATGGCTTTAAACTTAGCCCGTATGGCTATCAACTGAGCTCGTTTGGCTTGCAACTTATCTTCCTTTCATCAGCCCGTTTGGCTTTAAGCAAACTTTAACCGCCTGTATGGCTACCTGTGCCCATCTGGCAACTTCTGTGCCCATCTAGCAACTTTGCCCATCTGGCAAGTATTTTTCTGTGCCCATCTGGCAACTTTTCCATTCAGCAACACCATGTTGCTAGACGAACAACACCCTACTGCTGTGCACACATGTACAAAACATCTGCAACACAGGTTACATACACTATTGCAGCACCACTGCACTAATTCACTGCACTCTCCCAGAACACGGGAAAATCGGAATCTCGCATCCCTGTAGACTACAAACCCACCCGAGATGCAACCCATTTGATCTCGCTAACATTTGCAGCACCCACTGCGGCAATACCAGCAACTCCTGCTCATCTGTGCCGCCGCTGCAACACCACGGTCCAACCTGTCGGAATCTGCTGCCTCTACAAACACAACACACGCCTGGAGACAGCAACCTTCAATGCTTACTTCCAGAACCAGTAGAGAAAACTANCTAACATTTACAGCACCCAATGCGGCAATACCAGCAACTCCTGGTCATCTGTGCCGCCGCTGCAACACCACGACCCAACCTGTCGGAATCTGTTGCCTCTACAAACACAACGCACGCCTGGAGACAGCAACCTTTAATGCTTACTTCCAGAACCAGTAAAGAAAACTACACTACAAATATGTATGTTTGAACAGAATCACCACAAGCCACGTTCTTTTATCAAACATCTGGTGAGTATCGGTCCAAATGATCTCACAACTTCTACATAACCATCTCAACCTTTATCCCATCTCAGTGGCAGTACCGTGACCTCCTCATTGTCGCCTCATATTGATGGAACAAGCACCACCGCTTCTGCTGTGCTACTACTTTGCTGGAAAAGAGCCACTACCTTCTTCGAAAACATATGTTATGCCTCAAAGATCGTTAGCTCTGATACCATGTTGTAACTATGAAATATAACGTAATCATAACTAGAACAATAAAAATGAAGAATAAACAAGAAGAAAAACTGAAGCTGATATGTACAAGCTGGAGTACTCTAAGGACTACATTGTATTATTGTTTCTGGTTGTTCAAATTGAACTGGGTACATGCAAAATATATAAAGAAAAGCTAGCTAAAAATATGCAACAATCTCCTATTATATCTCCACTACTCCGCTCACTTGAAACTACTCCTAAAACTACTCAACTGACAGCACGATTTTATCAAACTACTACTAACATGCAACACCATGTCACTCAGCTAACTTCCTAGACAACATAAAATAAATACAAATATTATTATCTAAAACAAGTTTTAGATTAAATCCCAACAAAATACTCTCTCTTAGTAATCTATCTACAATCTGAAAAGTCTTCATCATCAACAATATATATGTGTATGGAAAAGTCCTGATACAATACATCAGAATGGGATAAGGTTTAGGAATTAGCTAGGAATCCTTATTATTTTGTGAATTAATGTAAGTTACCTATCAATATATAGCACTCTCATAGCAAGAATAGAATTCCACAAGCGTACCCCACAATCAGTACATGATATACAGTACAACCACAATGAAACTGCCAAAGAGGGTTTTTACAAGCTTTAGGCTTTTGAACCTCTCATTCCACAGTTACAAATACAATGATCAAACTCATGCATGAGATCCATTGACCAAGCTAGAGATGGACAGTTAATTGACCGAGAGATGGACAGTTCTGACACAAGTATTTAAGGGAAAAATCATTAGTTAATATTAATTATTCTAAAATAAAGATATACCTAATTCAATATATATAGAACCATGTTCCTTGTTATTTAGCTAGTTGAATGGACAAGTCAATTTTTCATAAAAGGACTCAAGTAATTGATACATATTTTTGAGTGAATTATGTAGTTTTCCTAAGACTATCCCATGTTACAGGGAAGCAGGCTTACATGATGATCATATTATTCAGCATCACATCACTGATTGAAAGTTCATTATGAGTCGAAGAGTGGATCATTAATTAAGGTGTTAGGAAGCTGACTTACGGATCTTATTATTCTACATATAGCCACAAATAATTGGTGGATGTGTTGTTGCAAAACTTATTCGTTTAATACTAGTAAAAGGTTGCTAGCTAGGTCGGAAAATATAAAAAAAAATGGTCATTTCTTAGCCATATAACTACTTAAAGAGATTAAACTATATGTCTTTTTGTGTGGAGTCAGTGCAAGTTGTCAACTAATACAAAAGGTGTGGCCTCTTATGCAACAATTGTTAATCAATCATTTTAAACTAATCTTGCAAGGTGTTTTGAGTTGTTCAAACCTTTAATTAAGGTTCTTAGGCTTGTTGATGGAGATTGACATCCATATATGGGTTTTGTACAAAATGATGAACTCAAAGATGTCATGAAATAAATTATTAAAATTTGTAAAGATATAAAAGCGTGCATCCATCCATGTTGTTCTCTTACATTGATTTTCTCAATGTTTAAAGTTTGTCTCAAATCTAAGAGCCGCGCCTCGCCTGCAAAAAATAAGATGAATATCATGCCATGTACATTAATTGTGGTTTTATCATAAATGACTCATAATAGGTTGTATACTCAGGTAAATTCTTAACAAAGTTAACTAATATCATTATATAAACGAATTATAACAAGATATCAAAATTTTAAAAATAGATTTTCATTGCCACCGCATAATTGAATTCTAGGATTAGCACATGTGCCAAAGTTTGATTTTTTGTGACTAGAATTAATTAGATAGCCACAAGGAACGAAGACCGAAATGTTGGGAAAACTTCATTAAGTCATCGCTCTTCTAGGTTTAGTAGGGACATTAAGGACAATAAAGGAGAGTCATTTAAAAAAAAATTAATTAGCAATGCCTTGTGCACCCCCAACACAACCTTGAAGTCCTATTCAAGGTGAGCAATTGCAACCTACCTTTAATCAGCGTATAGTATCTATATTGTATAACTAATTGTCAAGAAAAACCTAGTTATCATCAGCCAAAGGCATCTTTAAGATAGACTAAATCTAAAAGTAATAACAAGGAAAATAAGCTAGTTAGAAAGCATGAGTGCGAGTGCGAGTATGCGGGTAGGTGAATATGAGAATTCAGCAAATTCAAAAATATGAGGATTTAGATATATGGGGTATATCAAAAATATTAAAAATAATATACTAATTCAAAATATGCATTTTAATTAAATAAAATATAAATAAGTTAATCATCCTTAAGCCTTAATAATTAAAAATTAAAATAACGATAGTAATTAAAGGTAACTAAAGTAATTTAATCATCTTGATTAATCATTATAGCTATCTGGCTAGCTTCCATCTCCGATTTAGAGAAAGACTTGTTATCGCAAGCTCTCTGGCACCATCAAGTGGATCAAAACGATCACCTTGAACATCCCACAAAGTAGTCTCTCCTTTTATGTCTCAACTTTGGGTTTTGACCAAGTCCGACTTAGACTTGAATCATTCATGTATTACCATCCGCGTCTCCCCCTCTCTCAATTTTCGAATAGACCAAGTGGCGTATCCCGATATATCCCGTATACGCACTGAACGCACGGGATACGCAGTTTTTCGTCAAATTGAAATTAATATTCCCACTTTCTAGGAAATAAGCAACACTCAAAGAGAAAAACAACTCAATTGATAAATAATTGGATCGCCTATAAGTGGTTGAGTCACCGTGATTTCCTAACCTCCACATCAAGAGCCAAAGTTGAGAGGTTCATTGCGGGAATCGCATAAACCATCAATATAAATAAGGTCCCTCGCCTTGCCATAGAAATGCCTTTAGGTTGAACGGGACGGTTTTCGTGAACAACACCAACCTTTGCACACGTAGGTACCTCCTCATATATAACGCCTCACTAGCTAGTGCGTAGCAGACCCATCATTAGAAGCATGAAGCATCACCCGCAGAGTTTGCCAAAGAAGAGGTTGCCAATTTTTTCAGACACTGCACAAGGTGGATTATTCGACTGTCGTCTAACTGGTAACAAATCAAGAAGGTTAGACAATGAAACTAGGGGTGTTTTAGGTCACCAAGCTGTCTTTGTCCCGGTACCCCGCCAAATCCAATGCTTGCCAGCAGGACCGGCACCCCCTGCTACAGCATCCACCAATTGAGGACGAACAATATTCTACAGGGTCTTCGATCTATACCTCAGCCTGCAGTTAGGTCACCCCAAACTAGGAAGAGTGCAAGACTTACTTTTTATATCAGAAGAAATTCAAGTAATATAAAATTCAAAGTATGATGCACAATTAATCTTGATAAAGATTAGTGTTCATTATTTATGATATATGGTCCCATGGACATCTTGTTATGGTGAACTCAATTAATCGGTGAACCATTATGTTATGTTGTTGGACTGCTGCAATGTTCTTTTTCATGAACCATTTGTATTAGTCTTTTGCGAACCTTAATTATATTTGTATTTTGTTATACAAGGCAATGTTATTATGTTAATTTGATCTAGGTCGCGAACATAACACAAGTTAAAGCAACAATATCATGCATCGTCACTATAATATCTAGTAATTAAAATTTAAAGCAACAATCATTGTCATTTATTTACCACTCCCTCACAATAAGTACATTAGTCACTTTATAGATAGAAAGTAATTTCTACCGGCTACAACTAGCTAAATATATACCCACCTATTCACGAATATTGTCACAACCACCATCGCAAATAAATTAAACTACAACTATAATAAAGAAAATTACTAGGTATTATAGTAACGATGGGTGCTGATGGATCCTTGAGTAAATTAAAGGTGCCCGGCCTAGCTAGACCTAGCCTAACTAGAATTGATATATAATTGGATCTCCCATAACTGGTTAAGTCACCGTGATGTCCTAGCCTCCACACCAAGAGCCAAAGATGAGAGGTTCATTGCGGGAATCGCATAGACCATCAATTAGAAGCATGCACATCGTTAGAACCATCACCTGCAGAGTTTGCCAAAACCAGACAAGAAATGGAAGAACCAACAATAGAGTAGTCTGACCGGCCTATAGCGAATGTTCCCCCAGAATATATCTAACTCATGTAAAAGAATATTATAAATGATAATGGAAACAAATGTACGCCCATGGATCGAGCTCTCGGCATACAGGAACATTTATGTTCTCTCAGCTGCTAATTAAGAATCAAGATAAAATAATGTCTTCTAAAATGTAACTGGATATCCACATGCATAATCTATTCAAGGAATATGCACAAGTGCTTGAAAGTCCATGTGCATATATAAAATTAGGTTCTTTCTATAACACACTACCAACTACTTGCAATATTTTTATTGTTGAAAATTTTTGTGCATATATTTTTTTTAAATGAAAATATTATGCATTTCAATAAAAAGACTAGACACAACCTGGACAAACCACTAAACAAGTAATACAACCTGATTAAAAAATAAATAAACGAGCTAAACAAGTACCCGCTTTTGTTTCCAGATTGCTTAACATATAGAATAAAAATATTCTTTGAACTTAATAAGATTACAATGGCTTTTTGAGAAATCCAACCTACACCATCTCTGAAATCAGCACCGACCTTCACACAATTAATTCCAATTGTAGTCCAATATTCAGAACTTTCAGTTGCACCAACTGAAATTGAAGGAGGTGATGATATGAACAATCTTCTGTTGTGAAAGATGAGTTTTTGCGATTTCCACCACGACTCATCCTTGATGCGGGGCTTTCCGCATCCCCAAAAACACTAACTGAATCATTCTCAAAGAGACAAAACAACAAATCAAAAAATACCAAAACATAACAACCACTCCAAACGGAGGACAAACAAACACTCAAAAAATTGGGTACAACAACAATCTTTACAAAAGAAGGATGATTATTGAAGGAAAACTAAATATTAAGGTGATTAGATGAGAAAAAGGAGGACGAGGGTGAATTTGTGAGAAGAAAAAGGCTTAATTGGTGAAAAAAGAATAGATTTGCATATTTTTTGTGGCGGCTAGGGTTGGAGTTCGACTCTCATTGAACCAAGATAAAATTTAGCATATAGATTAAGCACTATTTCTTCCTTATTACGTGCTTAGAGACATTTTAAGAATAGTTATAATTTTATCGATTTTTCTAGTGTGTGCGTAATTTTCATGAGTTGTCAAATTTTTATTGATTCTCTTCTCCCTAAGAATAACTAATAATAACTTAAAAATATATAGATAAAAGAAAGAGTGCGTAATCTATATGCTGGATTTTAAAGATGTAAACACTATGTATGTTAGTTGACATATTTAGTTTTGAATTTTTATTTCTCAGTCGTCAGGTTTATTTAAGTTTTGTATTACTCATATTCTAATTCATTACAAAAAAAAATTAGGGGGAATTAATTGAATAATTAAAAACCATACAATATCTAAAAAACAATTGAGTCAACAACTATAAAACAAATCATATTCATTGATTCATTCAGTTTTCTTGCAGATACAATCAAAGTTTGATCAATAAATCAAAACCTTAAAAGTCCCGTAAATATAACATCTCGGATATTAAATCACATCAAAACACACCAAACTTTCATAAAAAGAGGCTAAACAAACCCAATTTATAGGGAACAACTCTCACCAAGAAGAAAATTTTAATTAACAAAATAAACAATCTAAAAGGGCAGAAATTCTTGCACAGGGGGAGATTATTGAAAAATAAGAGCAAAACAAGTGTAAAGAAAATATTTTGGCTTTCCGCCGGTGAAATATATAGATATTATGTAAAAAACACACATCATTATTTTACCTAAGAGGGAGGTAGCATGCCTAGAACATATATGTAAAAAACATATATAAATGGAAAAAAAAATTAAAACATGCCTAGAAACGGAATTATGCCTACTTAGATTTGCGAAATTATGGAATTTTGTTAAAATAGACTTGTATATAAATAAATTTGATCACGATTTTGTTCACAAAAGTTCATATATATATATTTCTCATGAAAAAACATTAGTTGGTATATAAATTGATGATTATAATACAATCAAGGGGCTGATTTCGATTCCCGCTCACCCCGAATTTGTTAGAAGAGATACTCATTTGTGAGGCATATAAACATAATTAGTAAAATAAAATAGACAAGTCAAAAATGATTTATTAAAAAAACCCAAATGATAATCGACCTCCGCCTCTCTTCTCTCTCTACCTTTACCCTCTCCCCTTCCCCTTCCCTCTCTGTTGCCTCGTCTCATTCCTCCTTCGATCTACTCGTTTGTCCTTTCAGCTACCTAGACTTTCCCTTTTTTAATACCCCTCTGGAGTTACAATGGTATTCTCTCGAATCCCACCCTCACTTGGCCTCACTTCCCCCCTTTCACTCACAGATCCTTTTCAAGATGACAAGTCCGTCTCACGACCTCCGTCTTGACAATGCCCTCGACAACCCCCTTGAAATGACTAGTGTCCTACCTACAATTGAGCCTGACAACCGCAGCAAGTTGGAAACGGAATCAAAGGCGCAGCCCCTGACTACTCATCGGCATCACACCATGACCTTGAGCCAGCCTCAACAGAAGATGGAAAAGGAACAAGTTATTTCACTTCCCCATCTATTTAGTTCACATGATATAGTCATTTTGAAAGATAGTGTACTATTTAGAGTAAATGGATGTCCTTGTGTTATACCACCTGCTGACTTTCTCCATGAGTCTTCTTTGGTTTAGCGTAATTGTTGTTTCAGAATTTGTGATGAGGTTAAGTTTGATTATGAATCTGTTAATATCTGGTAACACCACGAAGGTTTCTTAGTCTTTAAGTTTAAAAAAGA
The DNA here is from genome assembly GCA_008931105.1 of Oenanthe javanica. Lineage (NCBI taxonomy): Eukaryota > Viridiplantae > Streptophyta > Magnoliopsida > Apiales > Apiaceae > Oenanthe > Oenanthe javanica. The sequence continues at coordinate 11,062 of QRFB01010856.1, forward strand.
AAGTTGTATACTGAGGGCTGTGAGATTCAGTACGTCCGCTTCAAATTAAGGGATTACTTTTTCGACTGAAACCTTGGTTTGAAACAGCCCATGAATCCCTTGCCAAGATCTTTTTCCTCTACTAGACTGTTAAAGGCCTCTGCTACATTAGTAATGTCTTAAGAACCCCTCTTGCATTGTCTCACTCCACTTACACAACTGCTATCCATTATGACCCTAAGGACAAAGCTGAGGTCCTTATTGAATTGGATGTTCTGCATCCTAGACCCGCTCATATCTCTGTTAAAATGCACAGCTTATCTGACACCAGTTTGGTTTTGGTTAAGGTGGATTATCAAGACTTTTTACTTTGTTCCTTTTGCGCTCTTCAAAACACATTGTCTGTTCTTGCCAAGAGTTACGGAATCAGCTCCCACATGATGATAGCCCCCTGTGCTAAGGATCCATCTTCTTGAATCCCCCAAGCCCTGACTCTAGTGCTTATCAGGATGAGCCTTCAAACTCAAGTTCTACTGCTTCAATGAAAAGGAAACTAGAAGACATGGAGGAGGTCTCCTCGGTGCATAAGAAGCCTAGGCCTCTTGATGCCTTAAGGCCCTCTAATTTTTCTTTTGCAAGATTTCAAAGAGGGATCTTGCATGATAGGCACAAAGCTGAACTTGTTGGGAACATGGAGGATGACATAACAATGAAGGATGGTGATGTTGTTGCAGAGGATGCAGAGATGGGTGGGCAACCAGATGAGGCTCACTTTGAAGAATTTAAAGGCCAGAATGCTAGTTCTTAAGATGTTTTCTTGCATGATTTTGTTTGTAAACAATACTTTGATTTGATTTTGGCAACCCGTTAATCGGGTTGGTGACTGGTAATTAGAAACTTGCTCTTGTGGCGTTTATATGATCTTCTCCTCCGGAGTATGGTGAAGTTTATTCACCCTATTTAATAAAAATATATAATTAAACTAGCAAAAAAATAATTTATTTTGTATTTATATATGGGTGGGTGAGCCAGAGGTCATGGTATGTGATCGAGTTATTCTAGATGATAATTCTCAAAATGACAGATGGAGATAACCATATTAAGACGCTATTTTAACAAGAAGTCAAAAAATAGAATATTTGTTAGGTATCCTGAAATCATTTATAATTACAGTACAATCAAGCATTTTGCAAGCTTTGCATCAGTTAATCAAAATACCTATATTAAACAGAATCTAATTCACAGACTGAAATAGACATTCTTAACCTTTTTACTCAAGTAACAGCAATTATATAGTACAGCACAATAACATGACTGATTATGACATGTTATCTACTCAGCATCTGATATTAAGGCAACTCATGACTCTTAAAGTACCAGAAAGCAAAAGGAAATGCAATGACAAAGCACTTGCAATTTCATGAATTATATATGATGAGGTTATGGGATTGCCCAATGGATTTTTGTATAATATGATCGTTCTCTGGACCATGGTCCAAAATACCAACCTGGACTATATAATGCTAACATTTAGTAGAGTACAAATCTGATGTTGGCAAAAACAAGAGAGAATTTCTTTTCTTTCGATCGAAACGGCCCCAACCGGATTGTTCAATGCTGACAACTTTATGCAAGCTTTGGAACTGCCTCCTCTGAAAGCACCACCAGCTGTTCAAGTCTTTCTCTGCAATTATCGCTTCTTTTTAATGCTTCTTCGTCTATCTCTAAACTAATTGGGAGACTCCAAGAAACGTTCATAATTAGTCCTGGTGTCTCCTATATCAGCTTCACTGAACAAAATCAATATTGAAGTGATCCAATGGGACATCGGCAAAATGGTCATGCCTATAATGGGCATATTCCACATACAGTGATAGAAGTAGGTAAGACGATGAACTATAGTGGTGGCTTGGAATTTAATGATCTTACCTACACTGTGAAAAAGAAGCTTAAAGATGATTACGGAAAGTGGGTAAACCAAAATGTGGACTTGTTGCATAAAATTACTGGATATGCACCCAAAGGGAGTATTACCGCAGTCATGGGTCCTAGTGGTGCTGGGAAGTCAACTCTTCTGGATGGTCTGGCTGGACGAATCGCTAGTGGGAGTCTCAGGGGCAGGGTCTCTTTGGATGGGGTTGATACAAGCCCAAGTTTGATCAAAAGAACTTCTGCATACATAATGCAAGATGATCGTCTCTTTCCAATGCTTACAGTTTATGAAACCTTAATGTTCGCTGCTGATTTTAGGCTGGGGTCTATCTCGAGGACTGAAAAGATTCAGCGTGTCGAGACAATGATTGAGCAGCTCGGTTTGGGGGTAAGAAACACATCCACGGCAGGATAATTACTGCCGTATGTTGCATTTTCTTTTCACAATCATAGGCAGTTTCATAACATATATTACTCAAAACTTACTTCTAATACAATTGGCAAATTTCGAGATTAATACTACTTGGGATTTGCAGTGCCCGTCATGATAAAACAACTGATTTGTTCAAGAACTTTATCTATATAGATTCAAGATCTCTAGTGGTTTGCTAGTGATTACTGACATCTTTTTTAATTGCTAAATTGTAGTCAACTCGAAATACTTACATAGGTGATGAAGCAACTCGAGGAGTGTCCGGTGGTGAGCGTCGTAGAGTCTCAATCGGTGTGGACATTATCCATGGACCGTCTTTACTTTTTCTTGATGAGCCTACATCAGGTCTAGACTCCACCAGTGCTCAAAGTGTTATTGAGAAAGTGCAGGATATAGCTCGCTCTGGAAGCACTGTGATTCTCACTATCCACCAACCCTCATCCCGAATTCAGTTGCTCTTAGACCACTTAATAATCCTAGCTCGAGGTCAGCTTATGTATCAAGGATCTCCCAAAGATGTGAATTTACATTTGGGGCGAATGGCACGTAAAATGCCAAAGGGGGAAAATCCAATCGAGTACCTTATTGATGTAATACAAGAATATGATCAGTCTGAACATGGAGTTGAGGTGCTGGCTGATTTTGCTTTAACAGGCATGAAACCCCCAGTCCTGACAGATGAGGAGATGTCGATTACTACAGTACTCCCCTCACCTACACCACCTCGTAATCAGGGCAAGGGTCCTTCTGGCAAGGGAACCTCTGGGAAACGGTTACAACAAAATGAGGAAGAATTTGATAACAGCCTGAGGAGTCCTTGGAATCAATCAAGATCATGGACTGCAAGCCAGAGTGGAATCATTCGAACATTAAAATTTACTCCTAGGCAACGTAAAGACAGTAGTAACACACAAAATCCAATGAGGTACATATGTAGATCTTTTAATTCCACAACATTATTCTTCAGGTTCCATCTGATATAAGCTTACAGGAAAAACCTCTTTATAATGATTCAATTTTTTTTCGTCCTCCAGTTCATCTCCAAGCTACTATTACTCCAGTGAAATCCTAGCTGCAGGCACTCCAACACCACATAGCAGTGACTATACTGTAGATGAAAATGACTACCGGACCCCCAATGTTGCACCGGCAAACATGAAGCACCAATATCTTGGCCCAAAATTTGCAAATTCTTTTTTATCTGAGACGTGGGTTTTAATGCGCCGCAACTTCATAAACATTAGACGCACACCTGAGCTCTTTCTTTCCAGACTGTTGGTTCTTACAGTCATGGGCATTCTGATGGCTACCTTATTCCTTCGCCCAAAAAGTGATCTCCAAGGAATCACAAATCGCCTCAGTTTCTTCATATTCACCGTGTGTCTCTTCTTTTTCTCTTCCAACGATGCTGTCCCCGCTTTTATCCAAGAACGCTTTATCTTTGTCCGTGAAACTTCTCACAATGCCTACAGAGCCTCTTCATACACCATTGCTGGAGTTATTACATACCTTCCTTTTCTAGCTGTACAGGCTGGCATCTATGCAGGAATCGTCTGGTACCCTTTGGGGCTTCGAGGAGAGTTTTACTACTTTTTTATAGTACTCTACATGTCTCTCCTCTCCACCAACTCATTTGTGGTGTTTGTGAGCTCAGTAGTGCCAAACTACATACTGGGCTATGCAGCAGTCATTGCATTTACCGCTCTGTTTTTCTTATTTTGCGGCTACTTCTTAAACAGTCATGACATCCCTCCATACTGGGTATGGATGAACAAGATTTCGACAATAACATATCCGTATCAAGGGTCTTTGATGAACCAGTTTCAGACATCAGATGTTTTCGGACAAAATCCAGGAGGACAAAATGTGACTGGGTTCCAGATTCTAGAATCACTCGCAATCAGTACTAAAGAAATAAAAAAGTGGTACATGGTTCTGATTATGTTTGGTTGGGCTGTTCTATATAGAATTTTATTCTATATAGTCATCCGTTTTGCTTCAAAGAACCAGAGGTCATAGAGATCATCGTAGTTCAAAAAATTGACCTTCAATTTCAACTGCAAACATTTCATTCAGTTCAAAGAACCCTCCTATTGCCTTTTTCCTTCCTCTTTTTTTCTCATTTTCTTTGGTTTTTCATCATTACAACTATTACATACATGTTTGGATAGTTTGGTTACTCCGTATATTAGTATCAAGATTCAAGTAGACAAGATTATCAGCTCATATCGTCAGTTTAGATGGCTGCCTGTTATTCTGGATTTATTCAACCATAATAACGGTGCCTCGTTTGAGATTTCATATAAGTCACTTATAAATTAAAAAATGTATATATTTTTTAACTTATAAACTATTTATAAAAGGAAATAAACGGTGCCAATAACGGTTTGACGGTGCATTGCTAACACTAACAAGTAGCTAACACTAATGGTTGAAATAGTCCAACTTAATTATTATATTCGTAAGTTGCCCGGCTATGTTATATTTAATATAATTATTCTGGCATATACTAGGAGCCGTCTCAATAAAATTTGGGATCTTTTTTGGTAATAATTGGGAGTTTGAGCTAACATAGAGTGTTGAAAATGAAAATTAAGGAATCAATAAAATTATAAACATGTACTATATATTAAACAATAAAAATACATGGAATGCGTTAAGCGGATGATAAAAATGCTTTTTAATCTCGATGAATATATAGATGATCGTAAAGTAGCATATATACAATTCAACCATTGATGCTTCCGGCACATAATAAAATCGAAATTAGTGTTTATCATGCTTTGTTCATCATCTTTTTAAACTCCTCAAAGTTAACATTACCGTCGCCATCAACATCAACAGAGCTAATCATCTTTCGGCAATCCTTCAACGAGCACTTCTCTCCCAAGCTCTTCAACACAACATGCAACTCACTAGCAGAGATCAAGCCATTCTTGTCGCGGTCGTAAAGCTCAAACGCATCACGTAGATCCTTGTTAACACAGTCATCAGAACCGCCGAGGTGGAAATCAGAGAACTCCTTGAGATCAATTACGCCATCGCCATCGGTGTCGATTTCTGACATTATACGTTGGAGTTCATCGGGAGCCGCGTTGGTACCAAGTGCACGTAAAATGGATCCCAGCTCTAATAAATCAATTTTGCCGTCACCATTAGTGTCGAACTTGTTGAACACCTTCTTAACTTCGTCTCCCATATCATCCTGAGCTCCTATACTCTTTCCCATTAACAAAAGACTGACTTGAAGAGCTCCTCTTAATTATACACAAACAGATTTCTACTCTTAATTATAAATTACTCGTACTTGGCCAATTTTATGCGCTTGACGAAAACGACACGATAATTTAATGTTATACACATCAATCGATATTTATAATATATATGATACGTAAATTATAGTCCCACACTCCCACTATGCTTGCAGTTAGGTTTAACGCGTTGGAACGCGTTAAGTTGTTCATTCGTAGGTCTGTCAGCACGTGGATCCCCGACCTTTGTACCCAAGCAAAGGCAGTATTCTCGCGCAGTACGTTAGCAATATTACTCCATTTCGCAAGAAAAGTATAGTGTTGTAAGAGCATCTCATCGTGGAGACCTCTTAGCAAAAATGTGCACTCGAATAGTACCAAATATACATATCCTTTAAAATTTATATCACTCCAAGTGCGTACTCTTGTTAGCTATAATTTTAGCTATCCAAATATTTATTGATTGCAAACCCGTTATTTAAATATATTCACGTCATCTCTTGTTCAAATTTTTATCTGCCCCTGTATATTTAGAATTTGAAAATAATAATAATATATTATTTTTGATATATAGCTAACCATTATAACTAATAATATCGGAATCTATTTTAACTAATCATTATAATTAATGCTCTTGGAGATGCTTTAAGGTTATAGAAGTCTAATTATTAAAAAAAACGATGGTGTTATATCATTACCGAAAAGGAAGGGAATTTTGGTACCACCCAATCGGGAGGCAAAATCGAAGAATGACCACCCATAGTCCCATGCACCCATGTCGACCTTTATTGGATGGTGCTTGTAAATTACGATTGTGACTTGATACCAGTACCAGACACGACTCACGCCCATGCTATTAAACAAGTGGTCTCCTTTTCTTTGGCGGTTGATTAATTGTAGTAACGTGATTTTGTTCAGATCTACATTTATACTATGTTACAATTATGATTATCATGTAGTATAATCAAGTCATACTCATGCACAACCTCTTCTTCACTAAAAAAATCATTAATAAATCTTAAAGCTACCGTGGCCTCTATTTCAATCTTTTGAATTTTAATCTATTGTTTTTGCATATATAATATTCAATTATTTCTTTTGTCAAAAAATAATATGTAATGATTTTAATTTATTGGATAAAACCAATGAGCTAAGTATATTTTGCAGGTGAAGAAAATAATTATTAATTTTTGACATTTTCAGATCATATATATATATATAGACAATTAATTAAATAGAAATTAATATTAAAGTAGAAATTAGAAATTAATCCTGGCTACTAATTTATATATATATATATATATACTAATTTTGTTAATTTTTAGTCATATTTCAACCACCACAATGACTATAATAATTTTTTCTCTAATTATATAAAAAATATAATGACTATTGAAATATGATTGTTAGAATTTGAAAATAATAATAAAATATTATTTTGAAAATATAATTAATTAATATAAATATAATACTATTGAAGGTACAATCCTATGTCCATAAAATTTTAAGTAATCATTTTAACTATAAACGTCCATTTATACAGGTTGTTCACGAACCGAGCCGAATCGAGTTTTGTTTTAAATGAGTTTGAGCTTAATGTTTTTCTTGACAAACCGAGTCAAACTTTCTTACCGTACAAAAAAATGTGTTCAAACTCGAGTTCGTTAACGAAACGAACCGCACTCGAGGTTTAATCGAACAAAAATGATCTGAGCTCGTCTCAAGCCCTTAACAAGCAGATCGCGAACACTAAAATTTTACATGAAAAGAAAAAGTTCAAACTCACTTGACCCAACTAATTATTGGTTTTTGACTCAACTCAATACCAAATTTTAATCTTTTATCCTAAATGATTCACATATTAAATATTTGATTGCAATTTTAAACTTAAAGTACTAGGAGTATTACAAAAATATTCAGAATATATTCTATTTTTTTCAAGTTTTAACGAGCCGAGTTTTAACCGAACGAATTTGAACCGAACTCGAGCCGAACATACTAAAAACTCATCTCGAGCGTTTTCCAAAAAAAACTCGGTTCGAGATCATTTTTTTAATAAACATATTTTTATGTTCGAGGTCGACCTCGAATTTTAAACGAACTGAGTCGAATGACCCCTTAACGAGCCAAGATTGAGCTTGTTCGTGAACAACCCACCGTGTATGGAAGTTAATTTTGACCCACCAACCTTCAATACCGGATTACACCACAGATGAGTGAGATGGAAAAAAGATTGATTCCGTGAATATCCGATTCGAAATCCGAAATTTTGGATTTATCAAATCCGATTTTTTGGATTTGAATTTAATTTTTAAAGCCGAAATTTTTTGAATTTGGATTTAGATTTAAGACATACTGATTCGAAACCCGGTCTGATATCCAATATTCGAAATCCGATCCAAATCTGATCCGAACCCGAAACCCAAAAAAAATATGATTAACATATATACATACATACATACATACATACATACATGCATAGGACCATTTCAACGGCCACAGTTGGATATCTTTCCATATCCAACCAACTCATCTCATACCGTTAANGCGACCATTTCAACGGCCACAGTTGGATATCTTTCCATATCCAACCAACTCATCTCATACCGTTAAAAAAATAAATCAACAGGTGAGATAAAAAAATTGACCATACGCTATGTAATAGAGCATACATATATATATTTTTATTTCTAATTTTACCCTTTAAAATATACACTCTATTATATGTCTTTATTATATTTTCTAATGAGAACGTCATATGAGATGTCACCATATCATTATTTCTATATATATTAACTAACTAAAATTATTTATTAAATTATTTATTGTTTGACAAAATATTATATATTTTAAAAATCCTAATTATTTGTTATTTTAGAAATTTATAAAATATGAATAGTTTTATAAAACAAAAATATTTAATATTATAATATCTTTTATATTATAAAATTTATTTATATTCAAAAATATATAATAGAGTGTATGTTTTAAAGGGTAAAATAGGAAATAAAAAAATATATAGGTACACTCTATTATAGAACGTATGGTCAATTTTGTTTTTTTATCCTAACCGTTGATTTATANAATTTTATATGTGTGTTATTGATAGCTAAATTAATTAAATTATTTTTCAATTTTTGGATATTCAAAAAAACTATCCAATCCTAAATTCGATGGATTTGGATATTGATTTTTGAATTTAATTTTAAAACTAAAAAATATTTAAATTTGAATTTCACAAAACCCGTTTGAACCCGATCCGTTGTCGTCCCAAATCGAGTGATGACCAACAATATTATAGTGCAATGATAGCTTTGGACTTCTATCTCTATTTTCCCAATTGTAACTTTCAGCTTACGGCCCATATGGCCATCTCCCAAAAGGAGACACCAAATTGCAAAGAAAAATCATGGCGGACTGATACCAATACTCGAGTAAATTGAAACTTTAAAAAAGCCCTTAAAAAAGCCCATATCTGGATATAAAAATCATACATTTTTTTATGATTGTTCAAACTGAAAGAAAAACTTCTTTAGTAAATTTCACTTATATCTTTTATTTTTGTTTTCCAATACGAATGATCTTAAATTTTGAAATTATGATACCAAATCTTAAATAGCTATGAAACTTGCAATAATCATGATGAACTTAAATAATTAAATTCTCATATTTTATAGTAATTACAAAAATTATGGAACTTGAAATACTTTTGTCATGTTAAAAAAAAGTATAACTAAATACGTACATTCAATAGAAACTTCAAGTTACATAATCGAGTTAAGGCCTAAATTGCACAATTAGCACACACTGTAGAACAAGCCACCTGTAAATAGACAATATATTCATCTGGGTTGGGTTTGGTGTAACAAGTTTAGAATTCGATGTTTTGGCAATATGGAGGGATGTTATTCAAGTGCGTGCATGTGCGTTGGTGAAATTTTCACTTGCCACGCCTTAACTTTTGTGTCCTCGTTTTTGTTAAGACGATACATAATACAAAATATAAACATGTTTCATGAGAAACTTGTTAATTAGGCAGAGCAGCCACGTTGAAGCTTAAAATATCAATGTCGTTATCAAGACTAATTAAACTACACTGATCTAGTCAACTAATTTCCAAGTTAACGATAGGAACCTAACTGCCTTTTCATAACCGTCGCATTAACCCTACCCTAAGGATAAGTAAGAAGACTAGATTCACATTCATGTTTTTCAGTTGGTACTTAAGCTCTCAATATCAAGAAAGTACTGCTATGGTTAGTCCTGCCGTCCTGGCAGGCAGGCGTTTCGAATTTCTATCAACTGCTAAATATTATCTGTACCGGTACTTGTTCTGTTGTCGTTATATTAATTTTATTGGATAGAAACTGGATAAGTAGTAGTATTCGTCACGAATAATTCATTGTATTCGATATAATTTCCCATTTCTCAATCCTCTGTGTGGGATTTGGTAGGAGGACGGGAGTGATGTCATCCTTACCTTCAGTTAATAAAACAGTATCTGATGATAGTAAATTAGCTACAACATAAGTAAAATCTTGATAAATTAATATTCAATAAATTAATAATCTCGATTATATAATAATTATTTTCAGTCCCGACTTGGGCCAATAAGATAAATTAATATTATGCTAAATGCATAAGATAATAATTTTTGGAGAAATCCTTCAAGGCCCTATATAAATATAAAATAATAATTCATTAAAAATATTATTTTTTCCGTATATAACACATAATACTTAAATATTTTCTATACAACATTACTAAAATATGTGTCAATAGTTGANTTTTCTAATGAGAACGTCATATGAGATGTCACCATATCATTATTTCTATATATATTAACTAACTAAAATTATTTATTAAATTATTTATTGTTTGACAAAATATTATATATTTTAAAAATCCTAATTATTTGTTATTTTAGAAATTTATAAAATATGAATAGTTTTATAAAACAAAAATATTTAATATTATAATATCTTTTATATTATAAAATTTATTTATATTCAAAAATATATAATAGAGTGTATGTTTTAAAGGGTAAAATAGGAAATAAAAAAATATATAGGTACACTCTATTATAGAACGTATGGTCAATTTTGTTTTTTTATCCTAACCGTTGATTTATACTTTTAATGGTATGAGATGTGTTAGTTGGATATGGAAAGATATTCAAATGTGGCTAGTGAACATTTTCTTATATATATATATATATATATATATATATATATATATATNCTTAAGCTCTCAATATCAAGAAAGTACTGCTATGGTTAGTCCTGCCGTCCTGGCAGGCAGGCGTTTCGAATTTCTATCAACTGCTAAATATTATCTGTACCGGTACTTGTTCTGTTGTCGTTATATTAATTTTATTGGATAGAAACTGGATAAGTAGTAGTATTCGTCACGAATAATTCATTGTATTCGATATAATTTCCCAGTTCTCAATCCTCTGTGTGGGATTTGGTAGGAGGACGGGAGTGATGTCATAATCTCGATTATATAATAATTATTTTCAGTCCCGACTTGGGCCAATAAGATAAATTAATATTATGCTAAATGCATAAGATAATAATTTTTGGAAAAATCCTTCAAGGCCCTATATAAATATAAAATAATAATTCATTAAAAATATTATTTTTTTCATATATAACACATAANTATTAATAAAGTGATAAACAGATTTTTGGTTAAATTTTTATTATATTTTATATTAAGTTATTAATCGGTGAAAGATGCATATAAATTATTGTATAAATAGAATTAATATTGAACAAATTTTATATGTGTGTTATTGATAGCTAAATTAATTAAATTATTTTTCAATTTTTGGATATTCAAAAAAACTATCCAATCCTAAATTCGATGGATTTGGATATTGATTTTTGAATTTAATTTTAAAACTAAAAAATATTTAAATTTGAATTTCACAAAACCCGTTTGAACCCGATCCGTTGTCGTCCCAAATCGAGTGATGACCAACAATATTATAGTGCAATGATAGCTTTGGACTTCTATCTCTATTTTCCCAATTGTAACTTTCAGCTTACGGCCCATATGGCCATCTCCCAAAAGGAGACACCAAATTGCAAAGAAAAATCATGGCGGACTGATACCAATACTCGAGTAAATTGAAACTTTAAAAAAGCCCTTAAAAAAGCCCATATCTGGATATAAAAATCATACATTTTTTTATGATTGTTCAAACTGAAAGAAAAACTTCTTTAGTAAATTTCACTTATACTCCCTCTGTTCCTTAAAACTTTTCCTGTTTTGATTTGACACGTTTGCCAACGTACACTTTTGATTGTTAATATCTTTAATTTCGTATTAGTATTAAATACAAAAATTTCACTGTATTAAAGTATTCACAAATACGAATCAAACAAAATCACTCATGACTATATTTTATCTTATAAATTATACGTAATTTAGTAGTCAATCAATTACAATGAATAGTGTCAAAAGTCAAACTCAGAATTGTTTTTAGGAACGGAGGGAGTATCTTTTATTTTTGTTTTCCAATACGAATGATCTTAAATTTTGAAATTATGATACCAAATCTTAAATAGCTATGAAACTTGCAATAATCATGATGAACTTAAATAATTAAATTCTCATATTTTATAGTAATTACAAAAATTATGGAACTTGAAATACTTTTGTCATGTTAAAAAAAAGTATAACTAAATACGTACATTCAATAGAAACTTCAAGTTACATAATCGAGTTAAGGCCTAAATTGCACAATTAGCACACACTGTAGAACAAGCCACCTGTAAATAGACAATATATTCATCTGGGTTGGGTTTGGTGTAACAAGTTTAGAATTCGATGTTTTGGCAATATGGAGGGATGTTATTCAAGTGCGTGCATGTGCGTTGGTGAAATTTTCACTTGCCACGCCTTAACTTTTGTGTCCTCGTTTTTGTTAAGACGATACATAATACAAAATATAAACATGTTTCATGAGAAACTTGTTAATTAGGCAGAGCAGCCACGTTGAAGCTTAAAATATCAATGTCGTTATCAAGACTAATTAAACTACACTGATCTAGTCAACTAATTTCCAAGTTAACGATAGGAACCTAACTGCCTTTTCATAACCGTCGCATTAACCCTACCCTAAGGATAAGTAAGAAGACTAGATTCACATTCATGTTTTTCAGTTGGTACTTAAGCTCTCAATATCAAGAAAGTACTGCTATGGTTAGTCCTGCCGTCCTGGCAGGCAGGCGTTTCGAATTTCTATCAACTGCTAAATATTATCTGTACCGGTACTTGTTCTGTTGTCGTTATATTAATTTTATTGGATAGAAACTGGATAAGTAGTAGTATTCGTCACGAATAATTCATTGTATTCGATATAATTTCCCAGTTCTCAATCCTCTGTGTGGGATTTGGTAGGAGGACGGGAGTGATGTCATAATCTCGATTATATAATAATTATTTTCAGTCCCGACTTGGGCCAATAAGATAAATTAATATTATGCTAAATGCATAAGATAATAATTTTTGGAAAAATCCTTCAAGGCCCTATATAAATATAAAATAATAATTCATTAAAAATATTATTTTTTTCATATATAACACATAATACTTAAATATTTTCTATACAACATTACTAAAATATGTGTCAATAGTTGACTGTCTCCGCTTTTCGTGATAATCAAATTCAATTTCATCACTAGTTCTATTAAGGACATGAAGCATATCGCTAATTTTTATATGGATTATAATAATTTGATGTGCATCATCTAGTACATGTGTTTAATTTTATAATAAAATTGTTAATCCTCTCAATGATTTGTGTTAGAATTTACTATCATTAATTTTGTTTTTGATAGATGAATCAATTAATTAACACTCGTATCAATATATATAATTTAAAATGGTTGTTCATATGCATACGGTATTGGGTTTTGAATAAAAAAAATATTTGATATGAAATATTATGTAAATTAATAAATATTAACTTATTAATAAAATAATAAAATATTTATTAATCGATAAACTAATAACCTCGCTTAAATAATAAATTTTTCCGGATCCAAGAATANCTCCCTCTGTTCCTTAAAACTTTTCCTGTTTTGATTTGACACGTTTGCCAACGTACACTTTTGATTGTTAATATCTTTAATTTCGTATTAGTATTAAATACAAAAATTTCACTGTATTAAAGTATTCACAAATACGAATCAAACAAAATCACTCATGACTNATTAATTTATAGAGGTTTTACGGTATATGCATTTGGTTGGTGATCCGATGTATACATTAAGAACCTGTTGGTGCCGAATCAAATGGATAGTCTTTTTTTCCAAACAATGTCATTATTATCGAAGGCGAGCAAGTTTTAGCAGGGGCATTACCTTAATACTTAATTACTAGGCTACAATGATAATTTTTTTATATTAGATTATCTAGCATTTTCTTTTCGTTATATGCCACCTTACACTAAAGAATAGAAATTCCCTGAATTGTCATGACCATATGTGATGATTGGCTATGATATTTGAAGCAAATAGTCCGCATTCTACAGACGTTATTCTACTTTGGCTAGCCAACTGATGTTTCTGGTCGTGATTATTNTAAATAGCTATGAAACTTGCAATAATCATGATGAACTTAAATAATTAAATTCTCATATTTTATAGTAATTACAAAAATTATGGAACTTGAAATACTTTTGTCATGTTAAAAAAAAGTATAACTAAATACGTACATTCAATAGAAACTTCAAGTTACATAATCGAGTTAAGGCCTAAATTGCACAATTAGCACACACTGTAGAACAAGCCACCTGTAAATAGACAACATATTCATCTGGGTTGGGTTTGGTGTAACAAGTTTAGAATTCGATGTTTTGGCAATATGGAGGGATGTTATTCAAGTGCGTGCATGTGCGTTGGTGAAATTTTCACTTGCCACGCCTTAACTTTTGTGTCCTCGTTTTTGTTAAGACGATACATAATACAAAATATAAACATGTTTCATGAGAAACTTGTTAATTAGGCAGAGCAGCCACGTTGAAGCTTAAAATATCAATGTCGTTATCAAGACTAATTAAACTACACTGATCTAGTCAACTAATTTCCAAGTTAACGATAGGAACCTAACTGCCTTTTCATAACCGTCGCATTAACCCTACCCTAAGGATAAGTAAGAAGACTAGATTCACATTCATGTTTTTCAGTTGGTACTTAAGCTCTCAATATCAAGAAAGTACTGCTATGGTTAGTCCTGCCGTCCTGGCAGGCAGGCGTTTCGAATTTCTATCAACTGCTAAATATTATCTGTACCGGTACTTGTTCTGTTGTCGTTATATTAATTTTATTGGATAGNGAAAGTCACAATTCATCTTTCCCTCACTCCGCTATGTTAAATGTAAACTAGAACAAAATACCATCAGTTCACATATCAATTCATGTACTTTATGTCTTAGGGAGAAACTGGTATAACAGTAATTTGGAGATTTATTGGAATCACGGAGCAAAATATGATGATTTTGTTGATGAACTTGATGAAGAACGCGAAGAACACGAGATGAAAGTGATGGATTTTGGTAGCTGATCTTGCTGTTGATTCGTTAAAAGGCAGAGAAAATGTTTGTTCTCTTGTTGCCAACTGTCGATTTAACTGAAATAAGAGGCCTACGTACCCTATTTATAGGGGTTCAAATTACACGTAGTTCTTGGAGGACAAGTTACATATATGGGCTGGGTATTAGTCTGGTCCATCAGGCCTAAATCCTCAAACGTAAAGGGTTTTGGCCCAAATCTGTGCGGATGTGGAGGACATGTTTTCCAGATGTCTGTAACTGTCATGGCTCAAGCTCACTCGGTTCTGGGGACTGTCATGGAATTATAGAGTAAGGGGTCCTTGTAGGGAGTTGTGCGCAATATGGTCTCGCGGGAACAGTATATAGAGGTGACCCTGAGCGGATCCTTTGATGAGATGAGAGTTCGTAGGATTAGCTGTTTTCAAAATAGATAAGTATGTTGAGATATTACCCGTGAAAGCTTTCCATAATCTTCATATTAGTAAATAATATCAAGTGAGGTGAGCTCATGAGACTAGGAGCTTTTCAATTAGTCATGAGAAATCCGTGTTAAGTACTCCGGACTAGTGAAGCGACCCGGTCAGAGGTAACCTGAGTATGCAACCCCAGGGGTCCTCCTTATGTTAGGTCCATGCGACTTGGAAGGTGATGATGAGAAGCGAACTAGGCTGGGGATCAGTCCTCCTCTCTTTCACTTCTTGAAGCTGAATGGTTGGTGAGCTAGCGATGTGATCTCACGTTAGGCCAAGGGTCTTAGAATATTTTATCATCTTCAACATGATTCGAGTTGGATGTGGGCTTTGAAGCCAAGTGATTCCGGATGCGAAGTGGGCCGGCCAATTTATATCATTGGACCTGCTTGGGATTCATGTCCAAATATTGGGCATAAGACTTTATAAGCCATCTTATAAAAATCAATGNTTGTCACAATTCATCTTTCCCTCACTCCGCTATGTTAAATGTAAACTAGAACAAAATACCATCAGTTCACATATCAATTCATGTACTTTATGTCGTAGGGAGAAACTGGTATAATAGTAATTTGGAGGTTTATTGGAATCACGGAGCAAAATATGATGATTTTGTTGATGAACTTGATGAAGAACGCGAAGANGTCTGTATCTTCAAAATAGAGGTATCATTGATTTCCAGTTCGATTAAACATACCTATCTTCAAAGCACATTAAACTATTATACGGTGAACTTGCAAAAATCTACTAAGATCATCCCCTTCTCATTAGAAACAGAGAAGAAATGCAAACACGNGAAAGTGATGGATTTTGATAGCTGATCTTGCTGTTCATTCGTTAAAAGGCAGAGAAAATGTTTGTTCTCTTGCTGCCAACTGTCGATTTAACTGAAATAAGAGGCCTACATACCGTATTTATAGGGGTTCAAGTTACACGTAGTTCTTGGAGGACAAGTTACATATATGGGCTAGGTATTAGTCTGGTCCATCAGGCCCAAATCCTCAAACGTAAAGGGTTTTGGCCCAAATCTGTGCGGATGTGGAGGACATATTTTCCAGATGTCTGTAACTGTCATAGCTCAAGCTCACTCGGTTCTGGGGACTGTCATGGAATTGTAGAGTAAGGGGTCCTTGTAGGGAGTTGTGCGCAATATGGCCTCGCGGGAACAGTATATAGAAGTGACCCTGAGCGGATCCTTTGATGAGATGAGAGTCCGTATGATTAGCTGTCTTCAAAATAGATAAGTATGTTGAGATGTTACCCATGGAAGCTTTCCATAATCTTCAGATTAGTAAATAATATCAAGTGAGGTGAGCTCATGAGGCTAGGAGCTTTTCAATTAGTCATGAGAAATTCATGTTAAGTACTCCAGACTAGTGAAGCGACCCGGTCAGAGGTAACCTGAGTATGCAACCCCAGGGGTCCTCCTTATGTTAGGTCCATGCGACTTGGAAGGTGATAATGAGAAGCGAACTAGGCTTGGGATCAGTCCTCCTCTCTCTCACTTCTTGAAGCTGAATGGCTGGTGAGCTAGCGATGCGATCTCACGTTAGGCCAAGGGTCTTAGAATATTTTATCATCTTCAACATGATTCGAGTTGGATGTGGGCTTTGAAGCCAAGTGATTCCGGATGCGAAGTGGGCCGGCCAATTTATATCATTGGACCTGCTTGGGATTCATGTCCAAATATTGGGTATAAGACTTTATAAGCCATCTTATAAAAATCGATGCTAACATTTATTATTCTTTCTTGCTTTTTTATCGACGATGGAAATGTTAGACGACAATCTGTAGTAAATTCTATTTGTATATTCAGAATTTAGCTCTGTATCTTCAAAATAGAGGTATCATTGATTTCCAGTTCGATTAGACATACCTATCNCTCTGTATCTTCAAAATAGAGGTATCATTGATTTCCAGTTCGATTAGACATACCTATCTTCAAAGCACATTAAACTATTATACGGTGAACTTGCAAAAATCTACTAAGAT
>QRFB01010857.1:0-15957 GCA_008931105.1 Oenanthe javanica
AATTGAAAACATAGTAGATAAACAATTAAACATAAAAGACTGATATTAAATTGCAATAGTAAAGAAACAACCGATAATCCACGTGATGAAAATTACAAAAGAAAAGTAGCATGACGGCTCACAAAGTACTCTGTCTTCTTGTACGATAATAAAAACCCTACTTGCTTAATTAATTTCCTAGATAATGACAATAATAATGATCCTTATGTTTTTATACTAGGTTACATAAAAACCAAATATTCATGGGCCTGCTTCTAATTGGGCCTTAAAACTTAATCACTGCAGCAAAATAAAACTTTCTGTTCGACTGGGGCGCGGGCGCGCTTCCACCTACTGTTCAACAGTTTGCTTTTGCTCTTTTCCCGCCTCGTCTTGCCCTCTCTTGAACTGAACTCGAGCCTAGACCTTCCTCATATGAAATCCCGACTCTTCTACCACCAATTTATGCGCGTCATCTTCCATTCTGCTTCAAACGGCAATCTGCACACTAGAGACACAAAACACGTCAAAAGACACTAAATACTTGGGCACTAGCGATCAATTTAAGCCAAATTGGNGGCGATCAATTTAAGCCAAATTGGAGCGTATATAGTGGACCAAAAAGTCCACTAACACACCCCCAAACTTANTTGCTAACATAATAAATGGGTTTCTGAACCTTGGCTTCCTCTTTCACAAGAACAACACTCAGGCTGAGCTAGAGATAGCAATGTACATGAATAACACTTCTTCAGGTTTCGATTTGGTAAGCAAGGGTGGCTCAACCATATACTTCTTCAGCTCTTCAAATGCTTCTTGACTCTCGTCATTCCATTCAAAGTTCTTGACCTTCTTGAGGGCCTTAAAGAATGGTAGATACTTTTCTCCAGATATGGACATGAAACGCCCCAGGGTTGCTACCCTTCTTGTGAGCTTTTGGACATATTTTACTGTCTTGGGGGGCCTTATGTCCAAGATTGCTTGAATCTTATCAAGATTGACCTCAATGCCTCTTTTGGAGACCATTAGGCCTATAAATTTCCCAGATTCTACATCAAAGGCGCACCTGACCGGGTTCAACATCATCTTATGGGTTCTCAGAACTTCAAATGCCTCTTTCAGGCGCTCAAGATGATCGGTCTTGTCTAAACTTTTGACTAACATGTCATCAATGTATACCTCTATGATCTTACCAATGAGGTGCTTGAAAATTTTATTTACAAGCCTTTGATACATGGCTCCTGCATTCTTAAGTCCAAAAGCCATAACCAGATGTAAAGAATAATATAAAGTAATATGTAATAGTGGTATCGATAACTCAACTCAGAAACAAAGACAGTCAAATAATAATAATCTGCAACACAAGAATCCAGAAGGACATGTTAACAGGAATCATACATACATCATCACAGAGCATTCAAGATAAAAGGCTTACTAAACATCAGCGAGAGAAATTCATTAATATGTTCAGGCCTCAACAACAAATAAGAGTTCAGAAGATATCAGAGTAAAGACATTGTAATGATTTAAGTTTAGGTTTAAGAGGATTTTAGTCAACAGAAGCAATTCACAAGTCAAGGTTAAACAGTTGAAAAAGAATAGAAGTCAAGAGAATTTAATTCAGTGTTAGTCGTTTGTGAACCAGACCAATGCACTAAGCGTTAGCATAGCAAGAAGAGAATTACCTTGATGTATCAGAAGAAAATCAATTGATCAAGCCACATGAAGAGCATTTCAAGTTGACATGTTATGTTATTCCTACACATGGGTACAAGAGTGCAAGAACAACATAACCACAACCAAGCCTCAAGGAAATATTCTTTGTAAGAGTATTGATTTATGAGGCGCCTACACTAGGTAATAAGAGTGTAGGCGCAAAATAACTTAATAGAATATGTTCTAAGGAACAAAAATTATATGTGCCTCCTACACTAGGTAACAAGAGTGTAGGCCCAACATAAAGGTAATAGAAATGTTCTAAGGCACCAATGAATGATATGTGGCGCCTACACTAGGTAACAAGAGTGTAGGCGCAACATAAGTAAGACAAGATATTTTCTTTAAGTCCTTAAGTGGTTCCTGCACATGGAGTACAAAGTGTAGGCGTAACATATGTGTCTAGCGCAAGATACACTCTACAGTTTCATTCCCTTGTAGAGGCACAACATATGACTTGGTGGAAATTGGAAAATCAACTACGTTTGATTTTCAAAGACTACAGAATATATATGGATGAAATCAATACAGATATTATTCATTCATCTTCAGCATTCAACACGAACAGACGGGAAGCTCCATTAAAGCCATACATTAAACATACTCAACTGTATTCTTGTTGTAATATTGTTTAAACCCATTGTAGCTAATCTCTTGATTAGAAGTGTAGCACCTCAAGGATTTAATAATATATATTTATTTCCCCGAATCGTTGTGTTTCAATTACTACCATTTCTATATCTCAAGAACACACACACTTAATCCACAATTAAATGAAAATCTACAAACATCATATTCAACCCCCCTTCTATGATGATTTAGGACCTAACAATTGGTATCAAAGCTTGTTGATTGAAGTTACAAATCAAGATCCAAAAATAGTTTTTCAAAAAAGTGTATTTATAGATCTAGAAAAATTCATGTTGAAATTTCTTTATTTAAAAAAAATCAATTTTGAATTTTTTAAAAATTTTAAATCCACTAATTTTTAAAAGGATATCAATCGTCAAGAATTCAAATTAAAATTTTATTTCTCGAAATTTAATTTTTATTCGATTGATTTTAATTTTTAAGAAATTAATTATTTCTTGAGATTTAAAATTCTTTATAACCATGAGTACTCAAAAACTTAGTAGTATCAAAATCCCAGCCTTTGACAAAAATGAATACATTCTATGGAAGAAGAAGATGTTCACTTTCATCAAATCAACTAATTCTCAATAAATGGAGATTTTGGAAAATGGACCCTATGTTCCACAAAAGCTTACATCCCAGTATGAAGCTTTCAAGTCACTGCCTGGAGAAAGTATCACTCGTGTCTTTAAGAGATACAATAAATTGTTGAATGACTTGTCACTACACAGAAAGGCCTACTCACGTAGGGAGATCAACATGAAATTTATGGTGACACTGCCAACGCATCTTGAACACAAAATCTCTGCTATCAGAGAAAGAAGTGACATAAATGACATGTCTATCGAAATTCTATATGAAAAGCTCAAGACTCATGAAATGGATCAAGAGCAAAGACAGATCATTTATGGTTCAGGAACACTGGACAGTAAAAATACAACTTTGGTTAAAACTACAACACTTGTAGCTAAAGATTTTGCTAGTACAGAGACCAACACAAAAAAACCTGTAACTGAGAAAGAAGATATTCTAGAAGCTGAATTTATTGAAAATGCTCAATTAGGTGATGAAGATGACTTCTACTCAATAGAAGAACTTGAACAGTTAGAAAACAAGACAATGACCTATAGGGAAGGAAAATTCAAGAACCTCAGGTTTAGAAGGAACCCTAAGTATAAATTCAAGAGTTACACCAGTTACAGTGGTTTCAGCTTCAGAAATAACAACCGAGGTGGTTCGTCTTCAGGGTCTTTTAGCAAATGAGGTAATAAGACTAGAATGGTAGACCGCAGCAAGTTTAAGTGCTACAACTATAATGAACCCGAACATTTTGCTACAGAATGTCAGAAGCCTAAGCAAGGAAAAGAAAGAAAGTATTCGTATGATGAATTAAAATAGAAGTATGATACATTGGTAAAGAAGCATCAGGGCAGAGCTTATATAGCCGAGGGAAAGAGATGGAATGATTCAGACAACGATGAAGAAGAGACATATGAAAATGTTGCTATAATGGCAGACTCTTCAGAGGCATCACCTCAGTCGTCGAAGGTATCATTTCTTTCCACAGTTGACATGTCTAATTCTGATTACAAGAAAACTGTAGAAGATCTAAGTATAGAAGTGTTTAACATACACACAAGCATGCTAACATCAGAGGAAGAAAATGCTAAATTAGTTCTAAGAAATAAAATGCTAGAAGCTAGAAATGAAGAACTAGAGCTTGAATGTGTTAACTTAGAAGATCTTAGACAGAAGGTAGAATACCTGCAGAATAGAGACAAATGCAACCAGGAAGTAGAAACTGCACTTAAGAATAAAATTTCTGAGTTAGAATTAAAACATCAGCTTATAAGAAATCTGCTAATCTTGTTAAGGAGGCAATAGATAAACATGTCATAGGTCAAAAAACTAGAATATGATTTGACTATAATAAGAAGGAAGGAAAGAGTCATGATGAATCAATTGCTGAGGAAAGTCCTGTGAGGCAAGACATTCCACATGTGTTAAAAAAATGTCCCTAAGCCCCTATACCAGAAGTTTGTTATACAACCCATGGATGAAGAACAAATATTAATGAAAGAAGAAATCCTTGCTGAGGATAAAAAGAAAGAGGAAGAAGATAAAGAAAAACTGCCTAAGAAATCTGTAAAAATTGTAGAACCTAAAGAACAGATTAAAATTGAAGTAGGCAACAAGACTGAAAAGAAGAAAGCGAACAGAAATGGTAAGATATGTGTTAATAAGAAAAATGAATATGCCTATTTTCCCAAAACTATTGGGAAAGTTTGTAACAATTGTAATTCTACCGCTCATCTTACGCATGCATGCAAAAAGATAAAAGTAGTGAAAATAGAAACTTCTAATATGCCTTCCATGCCTGCCATGTCTATATCTCATCAACCATGTGGTAATGTAGGATGCATGCCATGTGCTTTTAACATCATGTTTGCATATATAAACTTGATGAATGCATCATCTAGTACCTTCATTAATACATATGTGAACATGAATAGAAATCATGTTAGGGAAAAGACTGTTAGTCCTCCTAAGTCTAGGAAGGAAGCCCTTGTCCCTAAGCCTAAAGACACACCTGTCAAGGCTAAACCAAAGGTCAAGGGCACAGTCGATGAGAAAGACAAGGACAAGGAAATTTCTGTAGCTAAATTTATTAACTTATTTAAGCCTCTTGGACCCAATCAAATTTGGGTGCCAAAGAAGAAGTAATCAATCTGTGGTTTCAGGGTATAGCAAAGGACAAGCGTGTCATGTGAATTCTCGACAATGGCTGTTCTAGGAATATGAATGGTGATAAAGCCCTACTATCAGATGTGATTGAGAAAGATGACCCGATAGTGACCTTTGGAGATAACAATAAGGGATTCACAACGGGATATGGCAATCTGAAAATTGGAAATGTTATCATTAAAAATATCTCTCTTGTGGACGGATTAAAACACAACCTCCTAAGTATCAGTCAATTCACTGACAAGGGCTACAAAGTTACGTTCGAAAAGGAAAGGTGTGCTATCCAAAACAGGAAAAATGAGAAGCTTGCACTTCAGGGAGTAAGAAAGGGGAATCTTTTTGTGGCTGACTTATTCTCTGCAAGCAAAGGTGAAGTTTAATGTTTTTATAGAAAAGCTTAAATAGAGGACAGTTGGTTATGGCATAAAAAACTTTCACACCTAAACTTTAAGGCAATGAACTCTTTCGTTAAGAGGGAAATGGTTAGAGGTTTTCCTGAGATGGAATTCTGTCAAGAAGGTTTGTGTGAAGCATGTGAAAGAGGGAAGTCAAAAAAAGCATCTCATTGAAGCAAAGACTCAATAGACATTACTGAACCACTGCAACTTCTACATAGTGATTTATTTGGCCCAGTCAATATCATGTCTATGTCAAGGAAAAGATATGCACTAGTAATTGTTGATGACTACTCTACGTACACATGGGTGTGGTTTCTAGCCTCAAAAGATGAAGGCCCTCAAACAATTATTGATCACATAAAGAAGATAGAGTTAGAAGCTGACTTGTCAGTCAGGAAAATAAGGTCTAACAATGGAATAAAATTCAGAAATATAACCCTGAATCATTTCTGTATTGAGAAAGGGATTTCAAGACAATATTCAGCGCCCAGAACTCCACAACAAAATGGAGTAGTAGAAATGAAGAACATAACTCTAGTTGAAGAAGCAAGAACAATGCTGAATGAAGCTAAGTTACCTCTATACTTTTGGGCTAAAACAGTTAACACAGCTTGCTATACTCAAAATCGTAGCCTGATTAATAAAGATCATGATAAGAATTCATACGATCTGATGGCAAACAAGAAACCAATACTGAAATACTTTCATGTGTTTTTAGCAAAGTGTTTTGTACTAAAAGACGATGAACATCTAGGAAAGTTTGAATCCAAGGCTCATGAAGGCATATTTCTTGGCTACTCTCTAAAATCTAAAGCGTACAGGGTTTATGTGATTGAAAACAAAAAGGTCATTGAAAGCATGAATGTAACTTTCGATGATCTCAAGCTCCCAAGTCTGCAAAGAATAGATGACACTGAAACTCTGCAGTTTAAAAATATGAACTCAGATGAAGGTAAAGTAGAACTTAAAGCTGAAATAGATCATCAAGCACCAAGTGAGAATAAAAACAATGATGATTCTGACCCTATTACTGGAAACCTTGGAAGATTCACAGAAACTACTAGTAGTGGCAGAGAATTTCATTCTCAACCAAGCAGCAGCTCAGGCAGAGCAACCGAAGGATCTACTAATAGGACTTATCACTTTAATGATAATCAGGCTTAATCATCTATGGAAAATCTACCTAGGAATAGGGTGTGGAGTAGAGATCACCCCTTTGAGTTGATTCTAGGAGATCCAGATGCTGGAGTTCAAACTAGACGTGCTTCACAGAATGAATGTTTATTCTTTAGTTTTGTCTCTGAGATAGAGCCAAAGAAAGTAAAAGAAGCACTAGAAGATCCAGATTGGATTATTGCTATGCAAGAAGAACTCAATCAATTTTAAAGACAGAAACTCTGGAAGCTGGTACCTAGGCCAAAGAACAAGTCCATTATTGGCACAAAGTGGGTATTCAGAAATAAACTGGATGAAGATGGCATTGTTACGAGGAACAAAGCCAGACTGGTTACTAAAGTTTATTCCCAAGAAAAAGGAATAGATTATGATGAAACATATTCACCAATGGCATGGCTTGAAGCTATTAGGATGTTTCTGGCATTCACAGCACATTCCAACTTTAAAGTATATCAAATGGATGTGAAGAGTACATTCCTGAATGGAGAGCTTGAAGAAGAAGTGTATGTGGAACAACCCCTAGGGTTTGAAGATCCAGAATTTGTTGATTTCGTATACTTTCTCTTCAAAACACTCTATGGCTTAAAGCATGCACCTCAGACATGGTATGACACTCTATCTGTATTCTTACTTGAAAATGGTTTCACTAGAGGTGTCATAGATAAGGCTCTGTTTCATAAAATGCATAAAAATGACATGATATTAGTACAAGTATATGTGGATGACATTATATTGGGTTCTACTAACGATCAGTTGTGTAGTAGATTTGCTAAGTTAATGCAGAGTAGGTATGAAATGAGCATGATGGGAGAGCTGAACTANGTGGATGACATTATATTGGGTTCTACTAACGATCAGTTGTGTAGTAGATTTGCTAAGTTAATGCAGAGTAGGTATGAAATGAGCATGATGGGGGAGCTGAATTACTTCCTTGGACTCCAAGTAAGCCAAAGGAAAGACGAAATCTTCATTTACCAGACCAATACATCAGAGATCTTTTGAAAAAGTATGGTCTTGAAGATGCATCACCAGCCAAAACCCCAATGGCAACTGCCACTAAGCTTGATAAAGATGAGCCTGGTAAGAGGGTAGACATCACAAGCTACAGAGGTATGATCGGCTCACTTCTTTACTTAACTGCAAGTAGACCGGATATTATGTTTGCCACATGCTTGTATTCTAGGTTTCAATCTGACCCTAAAGAATCATATCTTATAGTTGTTAAACGCATTTTTAGGTATCTTAAGGGAAGTCCAAATCTTGGAATTTGATACCCTAAAGATACGGTTTTGACCTTGTTGGTTATATAGATTTTGATTATGAAGGTTATAGGATTGATCGAAAAAGTACATCAGGGAGTTGTCAATTCCTTGGTAGAAGATTGATTTCATGGTATAGAAAGAAGCAGCACTCAGTTGCAATATCAACAGCTGAAGCTGAATATTTTGCTGCTGGAATCTGTTGTGCATAAATATTGTGGATAAGGAACTAACTTCAAGACTATGGACTATTACTGAGTAAAATTCCAATATTTTGTGACAACCCAAGTGCCATAGCTATCACAAAAAATCCTGTTCAGCACTCAATGACAAGGCACATTGATATCAGGTATTATTTCATTAGAGAGTATGTCATGAGTGGTACTGTAGAGTTACATTTTGTACCTACAGAGCAGCGAATTGCAGACATCTTCACTAAACCACTAGATGAAATCACTTTCACTAGACTAGCTAGTTTGTGAACTTGGGATGTTAAATTCTTCTAACTAATTAGTTAGTAATCAAAACTGTAATTTGGAGTTGATAAATTCATTAGTTGATTAATTTTAATATTTTTATGACTTGTGAATTTATTTACCAAATTCTATTTCAGTTATTTATGATTAGAAGTTAGGTAAATAACTTGTGCATGCATGCTAAGTTATTCTGGTATTTATTTAATGTTAATCTTAAGCAAATATTTAAGTGCTTGTATTTAATTGATAAATTCTTGGCACTTATATATTTTAGAAAATTACTTGAAATTATTTTAAGTAAATATGATAAATATTCATATTTATTCTTATATTTAAAATAAAAGTAAAATAATAAGGAAGCATAATTTATTTATGATAATAATTTTAACAATTAATGTTATTAATAAATATTTTGTGAAATAATATTTTTGAGTAATTAATTATTATTGATTTATTATTCAAATTATTCATAAATTTTATTATTTAATAGTAATAAAAATTTAGAATTGCAACTAGCTAAAAAATGTTAAGTGAGAAGTTGCGCTCTCAGTTTTTGTTACGCCACTCACAGTGCTCCCACTGTGTAGGTGCAACATAACTTAGGTTGTAAAATTTCTCAAGCGCATAGTTTTGTGGCGCCTGACACAGTGTGACCACTGTGTAGGCGCAACATAGTCATGCCTTAGAACTATGTTGTGCTTGAGCCTTATGTTGCGCCAAACACAGTGCACCATTGTGCAGGCGCAACATATCTCTTAAACATTTTTTGCTTAGTTATGTTGCACCTGAGTTTTATGTTACGCCAAACACAGTGAACCACTGTGTAGGCGCAACATAACACTTAAAAGATATTTTTTTCTTTCGCCCAATATAAATATCTATATGCCTCTGTAGTTTAATTGCTTATGTTAAGTTACGATACACACAATAGAAACATATGGGAGGTGCAAGAAAAATTAAAAATTTATTTGATTATAACTCAAAACTCACCCAGCCAAATTCTTATTTGAAACTAGTGTTAGATTACCCACCTATTAAGGATCGTTTGGAGTATAATTTCACTCAATTTAATTAACTGCGTCTAGAGATCTCACTGTTGGGTATTTGTATATCATTTCTAGGGTTCTTGAGGATATTGTTCATTCAAGTTAATTTGGGATTAAAAACAATTAAGGTAGTTAAAAATTAGTGTGTTAATTAGGGTTTCCATAATTTGCTAAAATTTGGATAATAAATTGGTAACTTTATTTATAAAAATAAAAATTATCCTTTATTTTTAATTAAATGGCGGATAATTTTGATCTCAAGAAGACCAATTATTTATCTATTTTAGTTGATGATTGGACTGAGTCAGAAGAGTTAGGCAAATGGGTCAGGTTTTTAAATGAAAGTTATATTGTCCGGTTTGCACTAACCACTGACATGCCTTTAAATAGATGTATGTTAAGACAGGTTTACATGACAACGAATGATACCTCTAAAGATTGAATTTTAGCCTTGTCTTGTAAAGTTTTGAGGCGGTCTGTCAGAATCATTGAAAATCATATAAACGAAACATTGTAGCTGCCGACAGATAATTTTGAGCCTGAACCTTCTCAGACTGATCTTGATAACTTCTTTTACTGGTTGAACTGCACTTTGGAAAATAATGTAGTTTCAAAGAAGATCTACAGGCATCAGCTTCCTAAAGAATGGAGCCTGTTTTTCAACATTCTATCCCATGCTTTTGCACCAAAGACAAGGGGTTTTCACAGAATTACAAAATTTAATAAGGTAGCCTATGCAGTGGCTTCAAAGATCAATCTCAACTTTGGATGATTGATCATGGTTGAAATCTTGAAGAACCAAGCAAAAATAGAAAATTTATGTCTATATCCAAGATTTTTGCAATTTATGTTGAATAACAGACTGGAAGCTGATCAACTTCAATCTTTTCAGAATAGTCCCTTGGAAGAATCACCCTCTCTATAGTACAGAGCTCTCTTAGCATTACAGAATGAGGATGATTATCCTAACAGGTTTACTCCTACTCCAATGACTAATCCAATTCTAGATTACTTTACTCTTCTTAGACAGGATGAAGAAGAAGTTGCAGAAGAAGAAGCTCGAGTATCTGAAACTGATGATTCAGTAGATGAGGATTCAGAAGAATCAGCCTCTCAAGAGGAAACTGAAGCTGAAACATCAAATGTGGAAAAAGATGACTCTGAAAGAAATGATGCATCAAATGAAGAAGATCAAGGATCTGAACAAGAGGATGAAAGTATGGATGAAGCTGGTTCAGAAAATGACCAAGAACCAGATCCTGAACAAGATCAACCAAGGCAAAGCCCTAATACTGCACTAGTAGAGGTGATTATTGAGAATATAGTGGAAGAGACTCAAAACATTGATGTGTACATTCCTGATCTTTCTGATGAACAAATGGAAGAAGGTACACTTCTGGATTTTGACTTTTCTGAATTTCTTCACGATGAATTTGTCACGATATCTACATATGTGCCTCAAACAGAAATGCACACATTTGAACCCTCAGTGGCCTTAGAAGCTGGCAATGAACTTGGCGACCAACCAGTTATAACCACTACTAGAGATCAATAAACATTACCAATCTCTCCTGAAACCAAAAAAAGATCACATGATACAAATGATAGGAGTGAATCCCTACCGAATCAGGAAGTTATTGAAATATCCCCTACAACTCTGCCTTCTCGAAAACGTCATAAAATTAATTTTAATCCCAAGACATATGTGAGCTAGGAACCTGATTCTCCAATCTCTATGACCATTTTTTTTCTTCGTAACCTCAATTCTGAAATTGACCAACTTTTGAAAGGTACGGAAAATGAATCAGAGATGGTAATACAATCAGCTACTTCAGTAGCTAGTACTATTTTGGTAAATCCAATTCAGAACCTGTCTTCACAAATAGTAGGGGGCATCACTAACCCTCACGAGCCATTCATTACATTGTCAAATGTGATGATCCCCTGGACTTAACATCTCCAGATCCTATTAAGGATGTTTTGCCTCCCCAATCGGGTGAAATGGAAAGGTAACTCTCCTTTAAAAGGGAAGAGGTTTCCATTCATGGAGTAGCTACATCAGTAGCAGCACCACTTCAAGTGGAATTTCCTTCACAGGTGTTGCGGGGTACCACAGGCTCTAACTTGTCACTCACTACATTGCCTAAGGTGGTGACCCCCCTGGAATCTACAATTCCAGCTCCTTCAAAGGAGGTCATCCCCACCTTTTCTGGTAAGGCGGATGGACAACACACCTATACAAGGGATGTGGACTCTATACTTAGAGTATCTGCTACTTCGATATTAGAACTTGTCCAAGGTTCATCTGAACAAGTAAAGCTTTCAATAGCTTCAGCTGGCATCACGGATTCTTCAGCTTTGTCAATCATTACAAAATCCATAGGGTGACCACACTGAGTTTAACTCCCCCAGTTCCTGAAAAAGTAGTTCTCCCAACCCAAAGCAGTCAGAAGGAGAGGCAACCTACCCATAGAAGGGATATGGATTTTCATACAGGTACTGAAGATCAAGATACTTTGAATGAGATGAGTGATACAGTCAACTTTAGTGATCTTCATTTCCCTAACCCTGATCAACCGAGTGTGAGTGTTGAAGGCCTAGAACAAATAGTAACAGTGAGTGGTGAGACACCCACTTACCAAATACACACCCCACACAATGCACACACAGTACATAGCCAAAGGATTCTAAATCTGGAGGCCCAAGTCACTGAAATTCATTATTCATTATGAAAGATTTTGGAAGTGCAAAAGCAGAAGTGGACTGGAATGAAAGAACTTAAAGATTTAGTATGACAACTGCTGGCTCAGAAAACTCCTTCTAATCAACCATCAACTTCTACAGCTCAGAAAAATCTGAAAGAAAGGGAGGATAATCCAACTAAGGGGGAGATAAGAGAGCAAGAAAAAATTGGAGGTGAAATGATAATGAAATATACAACTCAGGGGGAGATGAATATCTTTTACAGGCCTAGAGCAAGGCAACTGGAGGAAAATGAATTCTTTGAACCCTATGTACCGACTGATATTCCTACTAAGAATGAGATAGAGGAAACTACAAAGGCTGCAGGTATTGATGTTGAGGAGGAATTTGCCGAAGAGTATGCATTTGATAATGATTGTCTTCTAATTGGTGTGGATGAAGTTATTACTCAAGATGTATCTCAAGCTCAGGAATTGATGAAAAGAAAGTGGAAAAGAGTTCAACATGCAATAGAAAGAAGAAACGTAATCAAGGACATTGAATCCAAAATTGGTCCTGAATGGGATGAAGCAAGGAGTCTGCTGGAAAAGAAAGAGCTATTCCTTAGCAAGAAGAAAAATAGAGAAGTCCTTGACCTGTTCAGAGACATAAGGGAAAAATTTCAAGATGTTCATGAATTATATGTTGCTCTATCAGAAGAAATAACAAGTTTGTCAGTAAGTGCACTGAAATCTGGTTGGAAAATGTATATCAACACAAAAACACTGGGATCAAGAATCTTGTCAACAAAGAGCTTCGAAAAAATGAATATAGTTGAGTTGTATGTGCTAAAAAGGAAAGTCATCTTTGGGGGACATAATGCGAATGAGATAATGAGAGATCGAATTGAGAAGAAGATTATTGAGATCGGTGTCGAAGCATTTGAGAATCCTCCGGTGGTCAAGTACTATAAAGCAACAACTCTACACAATCTAACTTTGTAAGATGAAGGTCTAGAATCAAGTCAAGTGATGTTCATGCAGTATGTAGAGGGAAGACTCAGAAGCAAGAAGAACAGAACTGAAAAAGATCTTAAGGCTGCTGAGTTGATCTATGCATTCAGGTTGAACAAAGCTATCAAAACGTCAAGAAGATATCTAGAAGAAACAAGTAGATACTATCAGAATCCAGTATATGTTAGGAAGCAGGATGGCACTAAAGAACTTGAAATTTTTAAGGATTCAGAACCTTGTATCCAAACTGAACCAAATGGAACAAAGTACTTCTTGTACAATAAAGATGGAGTTGAGAAGAGAAAGGAATTGTCAAAGCTGAAAAGGAACAATCCTGACATCATCAGAAAAGTCTTTTTTAAGGTAAAGAGATCCACTGTCAAATCAGATAAGAAGGATTTGAGGATCGTTCAAGATATCCTGGTGGAAAAGTTGACAGAAGAGTCTATGCATGACACTACCAGGGTGAAAGGCTTTCCAAAAAGAATAACAATGTTCCTGTTTTATAAAAGACAATCATTAGCCTTCGAGTCTATTCTAAAGACAAATTCAACTGCATTTTTCAGTGAATTTTTAAAGAAGTTAGAAGATCCACCTCCTATCAACACTCTTGAAGTTGAAGCGAGGGATTTGGTAAAGGAAAGATTGAATGAAAAGGAAGAAGAGCTGAGGAAACATTACTCTGAGACAAAATCAAAGAAGAAGCAAGATACAAGTCAAGCAAGTACAAGATAATAGAATTTTATGTTCAGGCTAGAGGAACAAACTTCTCTTGTACTTGTAAAGAAATCTGGAAAAGTATAATCCAATCCAGAATGCAATTAATATTATTTCCTGTCTTTCTACACTTTACTTTTTCTTGTAAGTATCAGTTGAGTTATCCTCTCACATGATTTGCTTGTCGAACTCTAACAACTAAATAGGGGGAGATTGTAAAGCATAATGTAAAGTAATATGTAATAGTGGTATCGATAACTCAACTCAAAAACAAAGACAGTCAAATAATACTAATATGCAACACAGGAATCTAGAAGGACATATGAACAGGAATCATACATACATCATCATAGAGCATTCAAGATGAAAGGCTTACTGAACGTTAGCAAGAGAAGTTCATTAATATGTTCAGGCCTCAGCAACAAATAAGAGTTCAGAAGATTTCAGAGTAAAGACAATGTAATGATTTAAGTATAGGAGTCAGAGGATTTCAGTGATCAGAAGCAATTCACAAGTCAAGGTTAATCAGCTGAAAAAGAATAGAAGTCAAGAGAATTTAATTCAGTGTTAGTCGTTTGATAATCAGACCAGTGCACTAAGCGTCAGCACAGCAAGAAGAGAATTACCTTGATGTATCAGAAGAAAATCAGTTGATCAAGCCACATGAAGAACATTTCAAGTTGACGTTATGTCGTTCCTACACAAGGGTACAAGAGTGCAAGAACAACATAAAAACAACCAAGCCTCAAGGAAATATTCTAAGTAAGAGTATTGATTTATGTGGCACCTATACTATGTAACAAGAGTGTAGGTGCAATATAACTTAATAGAATATGTTCTAAGGCACAAAGAATGATATCTGGCGCCTACACTAGGTAACAAGAGTGTAGGCGTAACATAAAGGTAATAGAAATGTTCTAAGGCACCAAGGAATGATATGTGGCGCCTACACTAGGTAACAAGAGTGTAGGCGCAATATAAGTAAGACAAGATATTTTCTTTAAGTCCTTAAGTGTTCCTACACATGGAGTACAGAGTGCAGGCGCAACATAGGTGTCTAGAGCAAGATACACTTTACACTCTCATTCACTTGTAGAGGCGTAACATATGACTTGGTGAAAATTGGAAAATCAATTTTTAAAGACTACATAATATATTGAAGGATTTCGGGCATGAAAACGTAGCAGATATAAAGTAAAAAAATAAATAAAAAAACCCTATCGCAGGATCCATGTATAACTTTGGATGACTACGGTGAAGAAGTCTGTACCTTAACAAAGCATTATGTATGCTGTTTAATGGAGGTCCATAAAAGATGAATCACAGAAGCCCTTTGTTGCAAAGATCTGCTCTCCAAAGAAGTCCACACGAACGCCCGATCGTCCTACGATCACCGGAGTCGGTACTAGCCGAATTGCTTGCCTCTCTCTCTCTCTCTCTTTCTCAAGCCTCTCTTGATGTTGAGCAGTTATGGTTTTTCTGTAAAAACGAAATCTGATGATTAACTCTAAAACTATACATCATTATGTATATATAGGGGAGAGAGAGATTTTGGGCATAATCCTAATTCATGTGGTTTCCAAAACTCATTCTGATTTTGGGTTATTATTATTATTAAATCCGAATTCTAATATAATTAATCAAGTCCCACTTAATTAATTCAATAATTAAATTCGAATAATAATAATACTTATTAAATCCGAATTCTAATATAATTAATCAAGTCCCACTTAATTAATTCAATAATTAAATTCGAATAAATAATAATATATTTAAATTCGTAATTTAATATAATTAATCAAGTCCCACTTAATTAATTCAATAATTAAATTCGAATAAATAATAATATATTTAAATTCGTAATTTAAATAAACCTCCGTTTTGACGTTCTTTGTGTATGACCCTTTAGGTTATTATTACGTTGACAATAATTTTAATATCCAATAATAAAATAATAAACAATGAGCGACATCTAGTAATACATCATTGATACCCAAGTAACAATAATAACTGGTGATTCAATTAAACTTTTCGTGAATAATGTCCCATGTAATATAATCCCTTTAACCTTATATTATAGATCAAACTCAAGGCATATATAGTGTCATCCTCTTCAA
>QRFB01010857.1:16004-28682 GCA_008931105.1 Oenanthe javanica
TATTCATATAATCTCATTTTTAAGTCACATACTTAAAGATATATATTACGTATTAATATTCCAAGGACATTTATTATCCTTTCAATTTATAACGCATAATAAATAAAGACACAGTAAATATTAATTAAATAATCACAAAATATAATTCTTAATTTTTTTCAATAAAACATTAAAAGTATTGTCTCTAGGACACCAATACTAACAATCTCCCACTTGTACTAGAGCCAATCTCTCATGTATCTAATACCCATGGAACTAGTATGACCTTCGTGCTTTTGCTGTGACAAAGCCTTGGTCAGTGAATCTACAATGTTATCATTTATATACACTTTACATATACGTATTATTTCCCAGATGAATAAACTATTACAGAAGGGGGGTTGAATGTAATAGTATCAGTAAATCGATTAAGAACACAAGTATGTAAAAGACGAATATTGTTCTGTATTAAAGATTATGAATAGGTTACAAAACTCTCTCAAGAAGTTATTTATTCTTAAGAGTTGCTAGGTTATGAATATTATGATTTTCTTCAATTACATTGATGTTAACCTATGTGTGAGTTTATATAGACACAGTTACAATTCAATTATAAATCAGATTAGAAATAAAATAGCTTTACATAAGGAAATAGTCTTGCATTAGGATTCTTTCTTACTATCCTATTCAGACTCTGATTCGAATTGCTTCCTGACAAACTCTGATAATAAACTCTGTCGATTGATATTCTCTGATAGAGCATTCTCTGTTAGAGTAAACTCTGATTGAGTATTCTCTGATAGAGTAAACTCTGTCCGACAGTTCCTTAAACTCTGATGACATCAGCAATGTAAACTCTGACTTGTATTCTCTGACAGTCATCAGTATTTGCTTCCTAACAATCTCCCCTAATTTATTCTTTAATAAATAAAACATAAATTTTACTTATGATGTCAGAAATCCAAGACAAATGAATCAGAGTTTGTTTACCATTTTTAACTCAGATTCTTCTATAAGAAAATTCATCTTTCAGAAATTGATTCAGAAGTTTTTCTTCAGCATCTTTCAGTAAATCAACCATTTTCTCCTTCAATTCCATCATTCGATCAGAAGAATCATCAATTTTATAGATAGCAGCCCTTAGAGCATAGATAGATTATCTGTTCATTCTTTCATCCAAAGCAATGCAAAAGCCTTCATACCATCAGGATTTAAGATTAGTGTAAGAATCCCTAACACCATTTTGACTTTTGCATCTCCCTTTCTCCTTACTTTTTTTGATCCATCTTCAAGTAAGTATCCAGGCTCATACTCCTTAGAGTTTATCATCATTAATCTTTCATTTTTCTTCTTCTCAACTATTGCTCCTTTAAGAATTTTTACCCATCTAGAAGTAACCTCATTTTCATCATTTAGGAGAAACAAAATATGTTCAAGTTCTTTAAATGCTTTTTGAATTAAATCTTCTTGAGCAATATTCATAACTCTCCCATCCTTCAAGAAATAAATGAGCTTCTCCTTAGCTTGAGCACCATCAAAGATATCCTTCATAATATTAACAGAGATTAGTTTGTCCAAATGTTTTTGAGACAGCTCTTCTTCAGGTTTGTCTTTCAATGAATAAGGATCTCTGAAGATGTTTGCTTCACCTCTGTAGACTTTACCATATGCATCACCAATATCACCTTTATCTTTTCCAAGTCTGGCATTGAGAGTCGGAATTTGAGTCTTTGTCCATAGAAGATCATACTTTTTCTTCCTTATCAGAGATTGTTGTTGTTCTTCTTCCTCATCATCAAAGCTTGAACCACCTGGAAGAAAATTTGTTCCAGACATAGTGAGAGGATTTTCCAGCTTAGATGAAGCTTTTTGTTGAATTCTTGTAGATGATCTTGTTTGTATTTCTGAACCTAGTTTTGATTGAGCAACTGGTTTGGAAGTTTCAACATTCTTAATTTGAATGGGCTTTGATTCTGGCTTCTTTTGAACAGGTACCTTCTTCTGAATTTGACCTTTTCTCACATATCTTCTCTTTTTCTGGACTTGAGCAATATTAGTACCAGACTTCTTCAATTCAGCTTCCACAATAACTGGATCCATTCCAGGATGTTCTTCTTCAAATAACCTTTTTGCCATTTCTGCATCTTTCAGATTTTGCTCCTCAATTTTCTCAGGCTTCTCTTCCTCTTCAAGCCTCTTTGCAAATGCTAAATCAGCTTCTATCAGTGTTTGTTGCTTTTTCTGTTTTTCAGAGATTGGTGCCATCAGAGTTTGAGTTGACAGATTTTGACTGTGATCAATCAGAGTTTGCTGCTTTAGAATTTATTTACCCTCCCTGTGACTCCCTTGATCTTCATCATCAGGTTGTTGTACAGCATCCTCCTTGCATTTGTCTTTAACTGAACTCTCCCCCTTTCTGACATCAGACCTTTGCTTGACAGTAAGAAGGTCAACTATGGTGTGTAGCATCCCCTGCATAGAACTGATAGATTGAGAAAGAATATCCACCTTTGCCTCCAGAGCATCCTGTTTAGCTGAGACATTCTTGAATTTGATCTCCATAGAGTTTTGTAAAGATTTAACAAAAGCAGAGTTATTGGTGAGAGAATCCTTAATTGCACCAACTTCAGTGTGAAGGCCTTTGGATAAGATAGTAGTAGCTTTCAAAATAGACTTCAGTTCTGTAGAATTAATCTCCTTATCAGCCTTATTAACTAAATCATGAACATGTGGCCAATAGATAGCTTCATTTGAATATTTCCAAGAATTATCCCAAACTTTTTATTTAAGAGAATCTATCAACACATCTTGAGAAGTTCCTGGTTGAGAAGAGAAATCTCTTTGTACATCCTCAGCATCTAGAGCGGCTTCAATTTCTCCTTTAAGCTCATCTATCACCATGTAATCAGGATAGCTCATGCTCAGTCTTTCATGTGCATCATGTGAATTGACTGGCCACTTCTTTGTATTGTATCTTTGGGAATAGGGAATGGACAAGTCTATAACTTCTTCATCAACAAAAATGGGCTGATCAGAGTCTGTTTCCTCCCTATCAGAGTTTGTGGCTTTCTCAGAGTTTAAGAATGGATCAGAGTATACTACTGATAAACTGTAAGTACCTACAAAAGATATGGACCATCTTAAGGCACTCTTATTTTTTAAAGTAATCTCATTACTTCTCATATCACATAGATCATAACTTTTAAGAGTTAGATTTTGCTCACTAGAAGTAACTAACTTCTTTCTCAATTCTACCTCACCTTTTGCCAGATCCAGTGTCTGCCTCTCATTAATTATGTTTTTCACACATTTTACCTCAGACTCACTAGAAAGGCTCAACACACAATGTCCTACAGAAATAAGAGGTGGCTGAGAAAGGTTGACCGTAGTTACATGAGTAGGGGTACCCTTTTCAGGACTATTCATGATCATTCTAGCAGTTAAATTAGGAAAGGTAAAATCTGAACTTAAAATATCAGGGAATGCATATTCTGAAGAAAGTCAGAGTTTATACCTTGAGTTATGGAAGTGGATGTGGTCTCCATTGGTTGTGCAGATATTGGTAACACCATAAGAGTGCCAGTGACTGCTAGTGGAGCTTCATCAGAATTTATTTGTCCAACATTTGAATCTTGGTCTGTAATCATAAAATTGATGATTGGTTCTTGTGGGACCTGAGTTATATCTGTAGCTGCTTCACCACTTTGAGGTGAAGGTTCTTGTGGGCTTGACTCTTCCAGAGATTGGCCTTCAGCATTAGCAACAACAAGGTCTGCTAGAA
Organism: Oenanthe javanica; assembly: GCA_008931105.1. Taxonomy (NCBI): domain Eukaryota; kingdom Viridiplantae; phylum Streptophyta; class Magnoliopsida; order Apiales; family Apiaceae; genus Oenanthe; species Oenanthe javanica. The sequence continues at coordinate 19,765 of QRFB01010857.1, forward strand.
TAGGTAAATTGCCTGCATCCAAACTTTGATTGGATGGTTCTTGTGTGGCTGGGGCCTTAACAACTTCTTCAACCCTTTGAGCTGAAGGTTCTTGTGGATTGTACCCCTGATCAATGCTGGCTTCACNAATCTGCTGGAACTGTGGCTGCTTTTGAACTTTGATCAACAGGTTTTTGTGTGCCTGGCCATGTAGAGATTGCTATCTCACTTTGAGAGATAGGTTCTTATGGATCTTGGCCAAAAGTGACAGACTTCGTCTTCTTCTTTCTTGAGAATTGTTTGGAACTTGGAGAGGCAGATGATGTAGACTTCTTATCCTCCATTTCTTTTCTTACTTGTTATGCCAACTCCCTAACCCTTTCATAAGATATTTACTTAATAATCTCCTTGGGTGAATAAGCAGGAGAATCAGATACCATAACTGGAGTAGGGTTTCTTGTACTAACATGAACACCAATAGTTTCATTTACTCCAGCCAAATCAGAGTTTATCAACTCATCAGAGTTTATCAAGGCATCAAAGTTTATGATTTCATCAGAAAATAAAGGCTTAGAGTTTAAGGCTAGAGGGTGATCAGAGTTTATAAAATTAAAGACTATAACATCAGTGTTTATTCCCTCAGAGTTTATACCTTCAGTGTCTGTAGCCTTGATCAATCTTCTCTTCTTTTTCTTTTTCATCTCTGGCATGGGATTTCCAGAGAAGGGCTTCATAAATGGTGCAGGAGGAATCTCAGAGGCTTTCTTTATAACTTTCTTTACTGGAAAAACCAGACCATCAGCACTATCATCATAATCAGTTTTCTCATCAATCAATTTCCTCTTCTTTTCAGATTTTTCCTTTCTACTCTTTCTTGGGCCTTGTTCAGTGGTGTATTTTACAACCACAGTCTTTTGGGAGACTTTAGAGGTTGGCAATTGTGTATGGGTGACAATGATTGGATTGTGACTTGGGTTAGAATCAGAGTGTGGTAAAGTCTGACTCATAGTCACTGACAAGAATTCCCTCCCATACATGGTAGGCATTATCTTATGTAAGAGAAGTCTGACCCATGTGGGATAAAACAAGTTACAAAGTTTACCTTCATTGTTTTTCTTCACATCTTTTCTTGTAAGATCAGCAAATATCCTCTTATTCATAGAAAAGCTAACTAAACTTTGGTCATCCTCAAAAGAAACATCAGGCAAGAGATAAGAGAAAATTAACTGTAAAAATCTAGCAAAGTAAACTGTATGCGCATCATCATCTATTTTGCTAGCTATCTACCTAATTATCAAACATGAAAAATTAAAATTTAAGTTATGGGTCAGAGAATACCCAATTTGTTGTGATAGTTGATGAATAGCATCAAAATTTATATACTTTGCAGTAAATGCTCTTGTTATACAATAGAAGAAGAAACTCCATTCTCTTCTAAGATCTGGTCTTGTTAGGCTCCCCAACTTTCATAGGCTTCCTCCATAGCCTATAGACCTGAAAAAGTCTTTTATTTGATCATCTCCCACAATATCATCATACTCAGCCACTTCTGGGAGATGAGGAGCTTGACGAATAACAGCAGGTGTTATTGAATGTTTCCCAATACATTGAAAAGTATTCACTGGTTCTTCATCATCACTAGCATTGTTGAATTTCGCAGAAGACCATATTTTTTTCAGTGATTGGGCAGAGAAATTGGAAGGTTCTTGAAGAGCATAACCAATGTAACTTTGTTGTAAAAAATCCTGGATAACATGAAAATCTTCAGATGCTTCGGACTTATTCAACAAAGAGATGTAGTTTGTGGTAGGGAATGTATAGTTACGAAAAGTTTGACCTTTGGATGCCATTATATCAATCAAGATGTGCAGGTTAGAATAACTAGGGTTTATGAAATGAGAGAGAGAGAGAGATACACAGTGTAGATGTATAACTCAAGATGAACAAAATGAATTAAACTATTCCCTCTTATTTCCATAGAACCTATAGTGGGACACGTGGCATGATATTACAGGATAAGCAATTATTAGTACAAGTCTCAAAATACGGCAGGTGTTTGTGTATTTGTGTAAATATATAAACCGTCATTCGTGAGATACACGCGCCTTGTTTCAAATCTAATCAGAGAATGATAATTTTGATGTCATAAAAATGAAATATGATGACATAAATATGATCTCAGAGTTTACCACTTAAACAGAGTTTAACAAGTCAGAGTTTATGAGAGTCAGAGTTTAGAATGAATCTGTCAGAGTTTACCACAGACTCTGACAGAGTTTACCATAAACACTGATAACTTGATCAAAGATAAGATGTTGTAATGATTAGAGTTTACTCCAATTTCATCAGAGTTTATCTCATACTCTGACATATTCTCTGATTGTCTGAAACTTGCTAAGTCAAGTTGACCACTTGTTACCATCCCTAATTTAGAAACCAGTCGGTTAAATGTTACTTCAGGTAAAGGCTTAGTAAATATATATTCTTTTTGTTGATCTGTGGAAACAAAATGTAATTCAATTGTGCCTTCTATAACATGTTCCCTTATGAAATGATATCTGATACTGATGTACTTCGTTAGAGAATGTTGGACTGGATTTCCTGTCATTGCAATAACACTTTGATTATCACAATAAATAGAAATTTTAGAAAAGTTCAAACCATAATCTAATAGTTGATTTTTCATCCATAAGATCTGTGCACAACAGCTCCCTGCAGCTATATATTCAGCATCTGCTGTTGATGTTGGGATTGATTTCTGCTTCTTGCTAAACCATGACACTAGTCTTCCACCCAGAAATTGACAACTACCAGTTGTACTTTTTCTGTCAATTTTACATCCTGCAAAGTCAGCATCTGAATAGCCAATTAATTTAAAATCAGACTCTCTAGGATACTATAAGCCAAGATTAATAGTGCCCTTGAGATATCTGAAAATCCTCTTTACAGCTATCAAATGAGGTGCTTTTGGATCTTCTTGAAATCTAGCACATAGACATGTTGCAAACATGAAGTCTGGTCTACTTGCAGTCAAATAAAGTAAAGAACCAATCATTCCTCTATATGCGGTAATATCAACAGGTTCTCTAGTGTTTTGATCAAGCTTTATTGCAGTAGCCATAGGTGTTGTAGCAGATGCAGAGTCTTGCATTTGAAATTTTGTCAGTAGATTCTTTGTATATTTAAACTGATTGATGAATATGCCTTCCCCAGTCTGTTTTACTTGTAAACCTAGAAAATAAATCAATTCTCCCATCATGCTCATTTGATACCTGGACTGCATTAACTTTGAAAATCTTTCACAGAGCTTCTCATTAGTGGAACCAAATATTATATCATCAACATATATTTGTACCAATAATAGATCCTTACTTTGAGTTCTATAAAACAAGGTTTTATCAATTGTACCTCTAGTGAAACCACTTTTAAGTAAGAATAAAACTAAAGTTTCATACCAAGCCCTTAGTGCTTGCTTTAGTCCATATAAAGATTTATCCAGTCTGTAGACATGATTTGGATATTTTGGATTGACAAAGCCAGGTGGTTGTTCAACATAGACTTCTTCTTCAAGTTCACCATTTAAAAATGCACTTTTAACATCCATCTGGTAGACCTTGAATTTCTTATGTGTAGCATAAGCAAGAAAAATTCTGATTGCTTCAAGTCTGGCTACTGGTGCATATGTTTCATCATAGTCAATGCCTTCTTGTTGAGAATAGCCTTTAGCTACCAGTCTTGCCTTATTTCTTGTAATTATTCCATCATAATCTGTCTTATTCTTGAATAACCATTTTGTGCCTATAATAGATCTGTTCTTTGGCCTGGGTACTAGTGTCCAAACTTCATTTCTTTCAAACTCATTTAATTCTTCCTGCATTGGAGTAACCCAATCTGCATCCTTCAAAGCATCTTCAACCTTCTTTGGTTCTGTTTGAGAAAGAAAACTATGAAATAGACATTCATTTTGAGTAGCTTTTCTTGTTTTTACTCCACTTTCCAGATCAACAATAATTAAATCAGGTGTGTGATCTTTTGTCCACTTTCTTGGATGTGAAAATTTTCTAGAACTAGATGTTCCCCCATAATTTGTACCTTCATAGAAAGATTCTTCTGTAAATGCTGATCATCCCCCTGAATATGTGATGTCATCAGTGTTTGATGTCTCAGAGTTTATATGCTCAGAGTTTGAATTATCAGAGATTGAGGTTTCAGAGATTGTAGTCTCAGAATTTGATGGATCAGAGTTTAAGGGTTCAGAGTTTGGTCAGATTCTGATATTTCAATTACTGTGTTTTGATCTCTAATGTCAGTATTTGAATGATGTTGCTCCCCCTCAACATGTACAAAATCTTCACTTTTTATTTCAATCATTTCTGAATCAGAGTTTAAAGAATCAGAGTTTACCTCACCAGAGTTTAGTTGAACAAAGTTTTTCTCATCAGTGTTTGAATCACCAGAGTTTATTTCCTGCAGTTCATTCTCAAATCTTAGAGTTTCCTGTGCATTCTTATCATGTAATCCAACTATTTTTCCTTCATCAAAAGAGACATTAATTGATTCCATGACTGTCCTTGTCCTTAGATTGAATACTTTGAATTCCCTTGAAGAGGTTTTAGAAGTTGTTGCATATCCAATAAAAATTCCTTCATCTACTTTAAGTTCAAATTTCTTCAATTGCTCAGTGTGTATTTTAAGAATAAAACACTTGCTTCCAAAGATATGAAAGTACTTAACATTTGGCTTTCTTCCCTTCAAAGATTCATATGAAGTCATTCCATGTTTATTTATTAAAGAACAATTCTGAGTAATGCATGCAGTGTTCACAACTTCTGCCCAAAAGTAAGTAGGTAGCTTTGCTCCTTCTAGCAGTGTTCTGGCAGCTTCTATTAGAGTTCTGTTCTTTCTTTCAACTACACTATTTTGTTGGGGTGTTCCAGGTGCTTAGAATTGTTGAATAATACCTTTTATTGAGCAAAATTCCTCCATTGCAGAGTTTTTAAATTCTGTTCCGTTGTCACTCCTTAGATTCTTTACCTTGTGAATTGATCCATTCTCAATCATTGCAATATGGTCAAAAATTATCTTTGCAGACTCATCCTTCTTATGTAAAAAGTATACCCAAGTAAATCTTGTGAAATCATCAATTATCACAGGAGTGTATTTCTTCTTTCCAATGGACATTATGTTGATAAGACCAAATAAATCAAGATGCAGTAAGTGAAAAGGTTGATCAATTGAATTTTCAGTCTTTCTCTTGAAAGATGTCTTCTTTTGTTTGGATTTTTGACATGTATCACAAAGTCCATCAGGATGAAATTGAACTTTTGGAAGACCTCTAACTAGGTCCTTTTTCACTAATTCATTAATGTTTCCAAAATTTAAGTGACACAGCTTTTTGTGCCAATTTCAGCTTTCCAAGGATGATGCTTTTCCAAGTAGACAAGATAAAGGACCATCAGTATTATCATTCAAGCTAGCTTCACATAAATTGTTATTTCTGTGACCAATAAGAAATACTATCCCATTTTTCTTGCTTTTCACTTCACAATGAGTACCATGAAATTCCACAGAATAACATTTGTCTGTCATTTGACTTACACTTAGTAGATTATGTTTAAGTCCTTCAACCAGAGCTACATTTTGAATGATGACATTTCCAATCACAATATTGTCATATCCCGGTATTCTTCACATGTTGCCATCTCTATAAGATACTACTGGGTTAGCCTTCTCCTCAAACTCTGAAAGCAGGGATTTGTTTCCAGTTATATGTGCAGAACATCCACTATCAATCACTAGGATATTTTTCCTGTTTCCCTGTAATCAGTAAATTCAACATAATTAGTAGGTTTAGGGACTCAAACTAGTTTGGGTCCTTTCTTTGAAAACTTGTTAACTTTTGCAGCAGAAGTACTTTTATCAGAGTTTGTTTTAACATAGTTTACAGAAGCAGAGTTTACATTCACAAAGTTTGTACTATCAGAGTTTACACTTCTTTTATCAGACTTTATCACATATATTTTCTTGATAGTTTGTTGGGGAGAATTATTTATTTGAGGTTGTGTTTTATAAAAACTATAATACAAATTTTGATATTCTTTGCATGTATAAATGGAATGCCTCATACTATCACAATGAAAATAGGGATTATGTCTACTTTGTTTTCTATCCTCAATCCTAGTTTTTCAGGCTTGTTCTTTTTCTTTTGTTTGCAGTTAACATCAAGGTGATTTGAATTTCCACAAGTAAAACATGTTTTCTAGGAGCATCAGGAATATTCATGTAGTTAGTCTCCTTAGTAATTCCTATTTTGCCATTTCTATTTCTTTTAACCTTTTTAGGTGTTCCTTTATTAGTGACTGCCTTCAACTTTTCCTTAAGTTGCTTCTGAGAAAGTAATCATATATTTACCTTTTTATGTTCTGACACACTATTGTTCTTGGAGCATTCAGTAGGAGTTTCCTTAATACTTGCTCTAACAAATTTCACAAGTTTATTCAATATTCCTTTTATGTGAGCTTTAGTGTATGTATCAGATTCATATCCTAGAGCAGAAGTCCAATTCTTATTAGTCAACATTTGTTGGACTTTCTTTCCAGAGTTTGTCCAAACTCTGAAAGTTTCCTTTTTTTTTTTGCTATTTCAGATTTTAGATATTCAACTTGAATTTCTAACTGTGTTTGCATGTGAATAGCATTATCAAAATCTCTCTTAATTTTTAACATATCAGAGTTTTCAGATTCAAGCATGTTATTTTTAGTAGTCTGAGTTTGTATCTCAGATTTTAATCTATCATTCTCCAATGTCTGAGATTTCAAGGTAACATGTAAAGATCTAAGAAAAGACTTCAGTTCACAGATATTATCAGTTTGAAAGTTACAGACAGAGTCAGGTACCTTATTAGAGTTAAGAGCATTAATGTTTGTCGTGAGTGCATAATTTGTTTCTTGTTCAGAATCTGAGGAATCCATCCAATCCTTCTTTGATGTTATTAAAGCTTTCCCTGATTCCTTACTTCTGCATTCAGTAGTAAAGTGCCCCATCTTGTTACACTTGTAACACTTAATCTTTGATTTATCAATAGTTTTTGATTTCCCATCTCTATCTTTTCTTATCTTAAGCCTTTCTTTCTTTTCTGACTATCCATGCTTCTTCTAAAAATTTGCTTGCTTCTTGTATTTCCTGTACTTCATCTTTTTGAAGCCTATTACTATCATTGCAATATCAGAATCTGTGGAGTCATCAGAGTTAGCTTCAGAGTTTGTCTCAAACTCTGATTCACTGTTTTATCCACCAAAGCCAAGTTATTTAACAGAGTTAGAAATCTGTCATAGATATCTGTTAGGGATTCATTCTGTTTTGCCTCAAAGTATTCATACTCCTGAATTAACACGGATCTTCTATTTTTCTTGATTTCCCTAGTTTCTTGACATTGAACCTCAAGTGCATCTCAGATCTCCTTTGCAATTTTGCATGTTATAACCCTGTTGGACATTACAGAGTCAAGACTATTGTGTAATATGTTCTTTTCCTTGGCATTTTGAGGACTTCTTGTTTTTCCTCATTAGTCCACTCCTTTTTGTCTTTGAGGGTATAATGTTCATGAACTTGTCTTCCATCCACAATAGTTGCAGGTACCAATTTTGTTGGCATGTACTGGCCTTCATTGATCCTGTCCAAGTAATCAAGATCTGTTGCTTCTAGGAACATCAACATCTTCACCCTCCATGTAGGGTACTCATCTTTCTTTAAGATATGAATTCTTATACTCTCATACTTATTTCCAGACATGAATTATGATCTAATAGTTGAATTCGAACTGCCTGCTCTGATACCACTTGTTTCCCAGATGAATAAACTATTAAAGAAGGGGGGTTGAATGTAATAGTATCAGTAAATCGATTAAGAACACAAGTATGTAAAAGACGAATAATGTTTTGTATTAAAGATTATGAATAGGTTACAAAACTCTCTCAAGAAGTTATTTGTTCTTAAGAGCTACTAGGTTATGAATATTATGATTTTCTTCAATTACATTGATGTTAACCTATGTCTCTTTTTATATAGACACAATTACAATTCAATTACAAATAAGATTAGAAATAGAATAGCTTTACATAATGAAATAGTCTTGCATTAGGATTCCTTCTTACTATCATATTCAGACTCTGATTCGAATTGCTCCCTGACAAACTCTAATAATAAACTTTGTCGATCGATATTCTCTGATAGAGCATTCTCTGTTAGAGTAAACTCTGATTGAGTATTCTCTGATAGAGTAAACTCTGTTCAATAGTTCCTTAAACTCTGATGACGTCAGAAATGTAAACTCTGACTTGTATTCTCTGACAACCATCAGTGTTTGCTTCCTAAGATGTATCCCCTCGATTATTAATCTCTCGAAGAAGATTATATCATCTGAGTATATGCTTTGTTCGGGAATGAGACCTTGGTTCCTTAGCCTGCGAAATGGCTCCATTATTATCGCAGTATAAATCTATTTGATCTGTGACTTAAGGAACCATACCAAGACCTGAAATAAATTTTTGAATCCAAACAACCTCCTTGGCTGCTTCACAGGCAGCGATATACTCAGCCTCCATTATAGAATCGGCAACCGTCTCTTGCTTTGAACTTTTCCATCTTACATCACCTCCATTTAGATAAAACACAAACCAAAATTGAGAAATCGAATCATCCTTGTCTGTCTGGAAACTAGCGTCGGTGTAACCTTTTACAACCAACTTATCTTCTTCTCCATATACCAAGAATTGATCTTTAGTCCTCTTCAAGTACTTAAGAATATTCTTGACTGCTGTCCAGTGACCTTCACCTGGATTAGACTAGTATCTATTTGTCATGCTCAAAGCATACGAGATGTGACGCCCCCAGATCCGGGGTCAGGAATCTAGGTTGTCACTATCCAATTTTCACCACAA